>JACJUY010000869.1:156979-183205 GCA_014220935.1 Platorchestia sp. MABIK | reverse complement strand
GGATAGCGGCAGTTTAAACACACAAAATTATAAAATTTACCTTTTTTTTTTGGTTATGTTTAATTAAGAAAGAAAAAAGGAAAAGAAAATATTCACGAAGAAAAAATAAAAAAAGGATGGCGCTGAGAAAAGCCGGCTAATTGCCGTTTAGGCAAAACTGCTTTTAGCAGCTTAACTAGAGAACTTTCAGTTCTTCAAAAACTAAAAAAGAAGAGATAAGATTATCTTCGAAAAAAGAACTATGTCCCGCCACCCGACCGTGCGGCGTAACTTTCCGAATTAACGGACACTGAAGACATAGACTTACCTAACACCCATAGTGGGGTCAGGGAACGCTGTAATTTTAAGGCAATTTGAATGACAAGCGTAACAAAGGAAAGGAGGCTCACCTGAAGATCTTCGAAGATAATATTCAGGCGAATACGTATCCAAATAAGCCGGCTATCAAGGACACTAAGTCCCGGATGCAGAGGTCGGTTGAGGCCAGAACCCGCATAGCACCAGTTAGATGCACTCGCGGAGACGACCAGGTTGAAACTGAGGTGGCAACAGGCTGCGGCCATCTCCATAGTTTGCTCGAAACCGTTGCTGTGGCTTCGGACTCTAGCAAGAAGATGAAACGAACGATTTAGTTAAGTTCGCTGATGTTAGTCGCCAAGGAAGTGAAGCACCCCCGCCATTGCTCCGCTTTGTCATAAATTGCCAGCGTAATTGCTTTTTAGGCTTGGTTAAATTAATGAAAGCCATTGTCCTTTATTGTGCAAGGTATTGGCTGTCTTGCACCGGACTTCAGCAACGAGCGATGGCTGGATTTGCGACACTATATTAAGGCCAAATTTTGAAAGCTAGAAGCACAAAACGAAAAATTTTGTATGTTGGATTTAAATCTTCATTTATGCAAATAATCTATCATTAGTCTCATTGTCATCCTTACTTATAGGAATATCTTTCGAATATAAAAGCTTTAATTTTCCTTCTTCTACTTATGTTTATGTGGACTCGACCCAAGCCTCTGTAGTTGATATTTGATTTCACCTTGTGCTTATGAATTGTTTTCAAACCTAGAATACTCATTCTGTTTTTTTTCAAGCATTTGCCAAACCCTGTACTCGACTATTTGTCTTTTGCTCATGGGTATTGTCTCAAAATAAGCTGTTGTGTTATTTTGCTTTGCCTATTTTTTCATTTATATGTTCATCCATTGAAATGCTCATTCGTCTACTTGGGTTGATTTTGTACCAATCCTCATATGATATTTATTGATATTTACGTTTAACTATTTCTTATAAAATTATGTCAGTGTTGCAGATTTTAATGGTGTGCCTTTTTTCAGACTTTATCCTGCGAAACAGGTAATTTAGGCGTTAATGCATTCGCCCCCGATACGAATTCCGCGTTAAGTTTTTCGTACAGGCTAATGTATTCATTTTGAGGTTATGTCATTCTGAATGTAATTGTTTCGACGTCTCAACAATTTCTTTCAGAATGTTTAAGTGTTCTCTTTTTTTAAATTTATTGCAGTTCAACAAACTTTTACGGTGCTCCCAATTCAAGTGTTATCAGAGTATTCACGGGCTTATTCCGTTTTTTCCTTTTCAATTTGAAGCTCTAGGTAAGATACACATGTTCTGGTATTATTTTAACCGATTAATTGATTAATTAAATGATAGTAATATGCTGAATCGTTCCAATAATGTGTTTTCAGAAATTAAAATATGCTCCTCTTCTATGATATTGTTCAAAATTTTTATATGGTCCACGTCCTAAACGTTATGGTCTAATTCGATGTACTTCCGGCCTTAATCTTTGGCATCGAATATTTCAACAGATGCAAATGAAATGGTCTGTTGATTAAAAGGAACGTTAAAAATATTATTTCGTATGTTAGAACAGAGCAAAGTTAAATGTTTTGACAACGCGCAGGGCTTGAGGGTCAATCTAAGTTTTTGACCGCACGCGAGTCGGAAAGGCTTATCGACAAACTTCTGTAGTTTCCAGAAAACCGTTAGGGTCGTGTGTACAATATGGGAAAAGAGAATGTTCCACTCTTTCATTTGAGAGTAATTTGAAGTCGATAAATGCATTCTTTCAAAAGTTAGAGCGCTCTCAAAACTAACCCTTTTTTACGCTGTTTATAGAGGGAAAACTGTGTTCAAGTGTGTATTCGCGCGAGTAGTCGAAACAGGGTAAAACAGGGTAAAAAAGGGGTAATTTGAAGAAGCTCTAACTTTCAAAAGAATGCATCTAGCGACTTCAAATTCCTTTCAAACGAAAGAGTGAAACATTTTCTCTTTCCATATCGTAGACACGACCCAAACGGTCTTCTGTAAGATACGGAGGTTTTTCGATAAACCCTTCCGACTCGCGCGCAGTCAAAAAAGTTACAGTTAACGACGAAATCATTCGTACATCCTTGTCTTTCAACACTTTCTAGAATTACTCAAAAACTATTAAGGTCACAGGCATATGATTTTCACAGGGTGTGAAGCCAATACTAAAGACAGTTGTGCTGCCGTCGCCACAATTTAGGGAATTTATATTTAAAAACAGCGATAGAAAATTTATTCCTTCGAACCTCGGAAGAACCATTCCGCAAGCCCGCTCGTTTTCCGCCGGAAACGCTCACTTCCGGACGTTAGGTATATAACCTCTGCGAGCTGAGCAGAGGCCGCCAGTTATGTGAAGTCTGTCGTGTAGAGACTAGAGAAAGAAATGTAAGTGTGTTAATATTAAGTGATGTAGGAAAAGATGTACCATTGTGTTTGTTGATTTATTCTGCATTGTCTCCAGCTAGTGAGTGACAATGTACACGTAGAACCGAGAAAAGCTGGAAGACTTTAAATGATGTTTAGTTGGGATTTTTGCTGCCCCATCTTCTCTGTGGTGCTCATACAAATTCTACATACTTGATGATTCTTCATTCATTGTGTCAGTGTTATATCGCTCTTGCTAATAGTTTTGTACACATTGTTTTAATTGTCAAGTCTGCTTTTGATCTGTGTTGTGATATTCTCTTGCTAACTCATGCATTTTTGGATTAGATTGATTAGTCTTACTTTGATCTATGCACACTGTGTTGTATTAATACTTGTTATCATGCTTTATGAATTAATGGATAAAAGCTATGGTTTTTGAGCTCTGGAGTCATGTAATTCTTCACTAGACTTGCTGAAAGCCAATATCTAGAGTGTGGGATGTTTGCCTATTTGATGTAGTGATGTTGGCTTGACTAAGGGCTAGGTTAGATTGCCTAGCTTATTGTGCGTGTCCTACAAGACTGTGTTCATTCCCATTTGGTGGTTTATTTAATTGTACTGATGTGTCTACTCATTCAGTTATTGACCACCTTAGTAAATGTATGTGTTATAATTATGTCCAGGCGGTGCTATTGAATTACTAGACCTTTGTGACTGGTCATGTTGAGTCAGAGACATCTCAAGTTGTCAAAGCATTGTTAATATAAGAAGAGCCTTGTAACTTCAATACAGCATCTACCTGATTGGTCATGTGTCTAGAGTACTACCTGACCTTAGTATTTTATAAGTGTCTCATTAGGTTGACGGCTAATATCTAAGTGTGCCATTGGGGTGCAGTTCTGAAAATTGTGCGAGACTCGCCTATAATTTATGTGTCGGCTGAGCCGCTGAAGTATTACCCGTGTTCACTAAGATATGTTTGCTTGTGCCGGTGATGCACTTTTGACCTAACTTTTGCGTCCTTATTTTCTGATTTGCACTCTGCATCACCTTTAGATTTTAACCTCTAAAAACTGTATATTTTTTGTATTGTTTTTGTACTAACTACACCTTTCTCCCAACAGGAAATTTTATGGACAAAATATGGCTGCTTAAGACAAGTTTTGCATCATCCGTGGACTTTTCTGAACCTTACCCACGTCTTAATAATTGCCAAGGCAGTCACAACAGTTCAAGACGCCTGCTCAATATCTCTGAAAAAATATACAGTGATATCGATCAAAAGAATGTAACACTTGCTGCTACTCGATCTCTCTAAAGCGTTCGATAGCGTCGAACATGATGGACTTTGTGGTGGTGTTCCAACTCGACTATGCATTTGCGATCTTCACTTTTCTAGTCGGAATTACGGACGCTAACGGGTACCAAAGAACAGGCGGATTCTTCAGTTTCTTCATTCATTCCGTAGCATCGTAAACTGCACAACGAGGACATTTTTAGGTTCAAGAATAAAAATAAGAAGTAATTAAACAAGGTACAAGGAGCGCCTAACCATTGCCAAGACTAAGTAAGATCTTCCAATGACAATGATCTATCACGCCTATTTCAAGAGTCTGGAGCGATAACCAGTACTCTGGCTCAAACAGGTTGGCAAGTTCTAGTTCCAGAGAACAACATTAGAAATGGTACTTCTACGCCAAGAACAACTAATGGCAACTCATGAACAACTCAATACATGGAAGTAGATAAATCTCAACACATGAAACAGATCAATACTCAATACATGGAACAGGTCAATGTTCAATACAATAAGAACAACTCCTGGCGCGGATACACGTACAGATGAGCTAGAGAACAGCATTACACGCATTAATATTGGATGCATCACAAGGGTCAAACAGACCCGGAGATATTGAATACATGTAAGTGGTCAAAAAGAGGACATTATACTCCCACATACTGGATTCGTTACAGGAGCTGGGCTAGAAGCCCAGCGGTTCATAGAAATTAAGTGCTGCTGTGGGCACAGGTTTACACCTTCAGGGAGAAAACCTGACAACACCTTATTATAGTTATTTATAAGAAATGGGGGGCGGTATTTCACGTTTCCAAATAAGTCTTCTATTTGCAACCTACAATATAGAAAGTGAGAATGTCTTGCTTTTTACTCTACCTGTGGAAGGGAACGAGTACATAGACGATGGTATTAGCCTGGGCATTCAATTGTCACAACAAAAAAAAACTTTTACGTACATATTCCAAATCTGCCTTAAATTCGCTTTAGCTCTAGGCTTCCATACCTGGTGCAACTAGGCTGGTGCAACTTGCCCAGCTCATGGGTGAGAGGCCAACACCAAGTTAGACATTCAGAAATTCTCTTGACAAAAATAAAGGTGAACTAATCGCAACTGATCTATACACAACTCAATAAGTACAAAGTCACTAGTGCTAACTTGTTGTTCACATCTTACATGGAACCAATTAAGAAGACTCATGCTTACTCCTAGACACCACGTTGGCAACAGCCATTTTTAATTACAGGCTGCAAACTTTTACAGGCAACTTCAATTCCAAACTGCTGACTACCTCAACTTACATGGCCTAAATCAAAACCGAGTTTCTAGCACCACAATGCAGCAAACTTGCTGGAGGGGGCACCGGAAATTTAATAATACAAACTTGACTCGATATAGGTGACTCGCCGGTTTCCAGCAGCATCCTTGAATGCTCTAGGAACCGGCTGTTCACCACTACTAAACACTCAATAAAGACACAAACAAATATGGCTAATTGAGAACACAAAGAGTCAAAGATATTCTAACACAATATTCTATCACGGTTACACTGAGACACCAAAACTTAAGATTATCCTGGGAGAACGTTTCTGTTCGATCACTTCGGCCGAAAAACATGCCGCACCAGTCTTGCAGACCAGTGCGGAAGATCCGCAGCGAAGTTGCCACAGGAAATCTAAAAAACTCGCGTTTGCAAAACGCGACAGGTGGTCCCTATAAGCGGTTCGCGAATACCACCACACAAGCTTAAAAGCGCCACCTCGAATAGGCCTCGCGAGCCTCTACTGGGTGACCAATCCGAGTACAACCTTGGCACGGAGGTGCCGCACCAAGCTATGTAAGCTGCCTGCCTCGAACAGCTAGGCAACGTCCAAAGAAACCTAAGTAAGATTAGCACAAGCCTAGAAGGCAACAAGCCGACACTCCATCTCGAGCAATCCGAAAGCTGGATTGCCGTAGTGAGGCGGCACCGAGGCGTATATAAACAGCTGCGCGGCAGGCACAGCCGAGGGCAGTTCACCAGTAAAAACTAACGAACAAGGATCGAATACTCAGCAACGACCAAGATTGCTCTACTCCAGAAGACTCCATACCCCGATTGACGAGCCTTGCCTTCCGACCGCGAACCGAGTTGTGTGTTCCTTTCTTGTTCCTTTGCTCTCTAATCTTATTATCGATCGCAGAGTGTCGCCGGAAGGGAGTAGAGACTGGTGTACTGAAAGGCCCCAGACCATCTGGGAAAACCCCATTAGAGTAGGGGGGGGAGAGGGTACAAGTAGGGCACCAGCTACCTTCCGGATATTCCGACACCTGATAACAAAATACACTAGCACCTAGGAGCAACACCTTCACCACTATGTCCTCCCGTTAGGGAGAACGAGGCTCAGGGAGAGCCGGCTCGAGCCAAATCACTCGCAGCCTACTACCAACCCCAATCTAACCAAGATTAAACAATGCCTTTCAAAGAACTAGTACACAATACAACACCACACGCACCAACCCAGCCTCTGATAATAGCACCCACCCACGAACGATCAACCAAACTCTCACAGCCAACCCAGCACAAGCCGCCAAAAAATCAAACACTACCTACAAAATCCAACTCCGCAAGATCAATCCTAGACAACCTACAGACCGACAAAAAATCTTTGAAACTACATTTAAACACTTGGACGCTCTCCTCATACGTCTCACTGACAACTCAACTGGATACTACGCTGTAACTGACGACATAACCGCCATTGACAAACTAACCTCGGACAAAGCCACTGAACACTTTCGCAAGATAAACCTCAAACCCATCATCCCCCCAGACCTTCGAGCCAAAAGAACCATCTTCATAAGATAATTGGACAGCAGCATTGGCCAACTCCTTCCTAATGAAATTCAGCAAGAAATAACACGACTACAACCATGGGCTAAAATCCTTGAAGGCAACAAAATCAAGCATTACACTCACGTGATCAAAGTAACCTTCACCGACACTTCCATGACACAACGCGCTCTCCAGAACGGCCTTCTCATGTTCAACACATAGATTACCCCATCACAATTGGAACTCGAAAAATACACACACCTACATATCTGCTTCCGATGCTATAAATTTGAGGAGTACTCTACTCACCAATGCAATGTCACGACACCGCGCTGCTCTGAATGCGCCTCACACGACCACACCTACCAGCACTGCGATGCCACCTACAAGAAGTGCCTAAGCTGCGAAGGAAACCACCGCACACTCGCAGCATCCTGCCGCTACAGGAAAGACGCTATTCGAAAAAAGAACGAAGAACTCCAACAACAAGAAGCAAACTAATCGAAGAGCACATACATTGAAATTGAAAAAACGGCCATCCAACAAACAACAAAAACAGAACACGCACTTACACTCACCAGCCAAGTACACATAAAACTAGCCGCCATCATCATAGATGCTCATATTGCCAACCGCACCCAAAAAGAAGACTTCGGATCAATACTGCCAAAATCACTCAAAAGCAACTTCGACATAGACACAAGTTCCCCGACCGTGACTCACAAAAACTTTTCAACACCTTCCTCGAACCCAACGATCCCAAATCAACGAAGCCTCCAATCAATCTATCCCAACTATCACTCACAGAACCACCCCAGGCATCAAACCCACTCATGCTACACTCGTCTTGCAAGCGAGACACAAACACATCTACGACTACCTCCAGCGACACGGCCACTCACCACACCTATACAGAGAACTCCTCAGCCTCAGACAACAGATAATAACTGCCTACCAACGCATTTACTCGGCGACATGGAATAACACTATCGCTAACATAAAAAAGATGGACAACCCCAAACAATTCTGGTCCTCCATCAAACGTGTGCCAGGAAACAATAAAAAACAAAGCACCCCTACATCAAAGAAGACGGCATCTACTATCACTCACCACAATCCAAAGAGCCTTTGTTCCGACTAAACTGGTCAAACATAAACTCAGGTATTGATGACCCCAACAATAATTTCGACGCTGAACACATCCGCACCATAGAAACACAAATGATCGACATCGCTCCCCAAAACGAACCACACGAGACAGGAGATACTTCCCGCCTACACAATTTCCGTTTCCCAGCCATCACAATCGACGAACTCAATAACGCACTCCGGACGTTCTCTCAAAAAGCTCCAGGACCAACTAAAATAACCACTCACCACCTTAAACACTTACCGCAAAACATGCCCCAGTACCTTCTGCACATATTTAACAACGCTCTTTCAGCGGGCTACTTCCCAAACAAATTAAAACACTCAATAATGATCTTCTTACCGAAACCCTCCACCTCCCAACACGAGGTGCAAAATTACCGCCCCATCTCCCTACTCGACACCCACGCTAAACTCCTCGACAAGATCTTAACCTACCGACCAACAGACCATCTAACCATCAACAACATCTACAACAGCCGTCAACACGGATTCCGCCACGGAAGAGGGACACACACCGCACTTGCCACGCTACACGAGTCGCTCCACATTAAACAAACACAGAAACAAAACAGACATCATTCTACGAGATGTAAGCAAGGCCTTCGACAAAGTTTGGCATACAGGACTCAAATTCTAACTGTCACAGCTACAAATTCATCCCCTATTCACAAAAATCTTGCATAGCTTCATCACTAACCGCACCGCAGTCATCCGAATCGCAAACCACACTGGCCCTCCCTTTTCCATCAAGTCAGGAGTCCCCCAAGGAGCAGTCCTCTCCCCAACGCTGTACAACTACTTCACACACGACCTTCCCCCACCGATACAAAACACTGACTACATAGCTTTTGCAGACGACATCACACAAATTGTATCCGCACACCACTCAAACAACATGGTAGCCATACTGACGTCACGAGTCATTGCCCAAATCAACAACTACGAACGAAAATGGAAAGTCAAAAGCAACACAAACAAATTCAAGATAATTGCCATCAGCCGCCGCAAACATCCAACTGTGTACATCAACAACACCCCACACCCTAACACTGACTCAGGTAAAGTTGTAGGACTCACAACCAGCACAACTGGATATGCAACACACACCAGACAACGAGTAGCAATAGCCCATCAAAATCTCTCACGTCTTTACAGATTCAAACACATAAATCTAGCAGTAAAACGTCAACTCTACATCGCCCTAATCAGATCCACCCTCATCTATCCAGCCATTCCCCTACACACAATCCCACAATCATCTATCTTAGCACTTCAGCGTGTACAGAATAGAGCCACGAGATACGTAACAAATTCAGAGTGGCAAGACTTCCACACCTCTGCAGAACTACATCGCCGAGCACACCTTCAACCCATCAACATAATACTCCACAAACACGCAAAACGAATCTGGCAAATATTCGCGACACGCACCCACAACTTTACTTACAACTCACGTTCCTGCAAGACACCCCCCAAATACCGCACGAACAATTCCAGAGCTCAAAAATGAAAACACTCGTACCCCAACCGAGACCAAAATACAATTTACACGACATCAACGAGTACTACTCCACAACCCCCCACCCACTACGGCAAGCCTTCCTACCCACGTCCAGTATTGAAGATGCTCACTAACTAAACACCCATCCATACAAAGCCCTGACGGGTAGCCAACTATCACCACCCTCAAACTACTCATAAAAAACCCCTCCAACACTAACATCATATGCGCAAAGCGCGTCTATATCAGTTTCCTATCTATCCCTTTTCCGTTTCACCTCTTCTCTCCGCGGCACACTCTGTGTCAAACTCTCCTTTCCGTCTTTTCTATAAGCATCGACACACACACACAGCACAGTTGACTCTCAGCGGCCTTGGTGTTCACTACAAGTCTCAACGCTCCAACAGCCGTGTCCTCACCGCCTCGACGCTCAGCCGTGCCACCACGCTACGTCCTCGACCCGAGTCAGCTCCCACCTAGCGTATCTGGTACTACCAAGTCAGAGACCCTCAGCCAGCAACAGCCCCGCCGGTCTACTCTAGACCGCCACTCACTCTGCGACTCTCCGACAACCGTCGGTCCTCTAAGGCGTCCCTGGGTGCTGTACTACCTCACTGTAAATATTCCTTTGTGTGCCATCACTGTCGGCGATACTCACAATACTACGGCTGTTATGCCAGTTGTGTTTTCATCCTGTCGGGTTCGTTTGTACCTCAGGCACTCGCTTCGGGCATAGATGTCCAAAGTTTAAGATGTTCAAAGTCTAAGATGTTCTAAGTCTGCCCGGAGCGTAAAGCAGCCTGAAGGAGAACACCACACTGGTGACCCCAGAGTGACTCGGTAGATGGAAGCATGGCTGGGAGAGATGTCCGGTTACCCGCTATCAGTGGTGACATCTAAGGATGGCTCCTCCACTGCGATGTTTTTCTTGCACAAATCCCGAATCTGGACGGCGCTTCGAAGTTCGGGGCGCTCCTACGAGGACTACCCACGCACATTGTATCCGGAGTACATGAGGTACCACTGAACTCCCCCGGCAAACGGTAAATACTACGCGTTAATGGCGGCGTTGACGAAACGTTTCGTGCGTCACGACGAAGATACAAACTACAACGCCATTGTTAAAATAACGCTGGGAGACAGCACGCCATCCGAGTTTCTCCTGGAAATGACGCGCCTCAACAACTGCCGACAAGCTCCGCTACCACCTTCAGTCATCCGCTCGATGCATCTTTCAAAATTGCCGATGGAAGCGTAGCCACTGATTGAAGCCTTAGGAAGAGAAAAAACGGATGAAGAGTACAGGGAAATTGCAGATCAAGTCACAGCAAGGCAATCCGCGTATCGATCCTCAACTGCCGATCCCGTCACCGTAAACGCTGTTAAGCCATCATCGACTCCGACGGTGTCGAGAGCTGAATTCGACGTAGCCATGAAAGAAATAGCCGAACTCAAAGAAATGTTAGGAAGGGCGTTACACTCGCAAGAAAATGTCCACAAAGCCGATTCCACAAAGTGGAATCAAGCCCTGGCGCCCAGAAACGTCCAACACGCCAACAAAGGAATATTTACCGTGAAGTAGTACAGCACCCAGGGACGCCTTAGAGGACCGACGGTTGTCGGAGAGTCGCAGCGTGAGTGGCGGTCTAGAGTAGACCGGTGGGGCTGTTGCTGGCTGAGGGTCTCTGACTTGGTAGTACCAGATACGCTAGATGGGAGCTGACTCGGGTCGAGGACGTAGCGTGGCGGCACGGCTGACAGTCGAGGCGGTGAGGGTACGGCTGTTGGAGCGTTGAGACTTGTAGTGAACGCCAAGGCCGCTGAGACTGAGAGTCAACTGGGCTGCACTGGCCGCGCAGCTGTTTATATAGTCCTCGGTGCGGCCTCACTGCGGCAATCCAGCTCCCGGATTGGTCGAGACGGAGTGGCGGCTTGTTACCTTCTAGGCTTGTGCTAATCTTACGTAGGTTTCTTTGGACGTTGCCTAACTGTTCGAGGCAGGCAGCTTATATAGCTTGGTGTGGCACCTCCGTGCCAAGCTTGTACTCGGATTGTTCACCCAGTAGAGGCTCGCGAGGCCTGTTCGAGAGGGCGCTTTTAAGCTTGTGTGGTGGTATTCGCGAACCGCTTATCGAGACCACCACAACTTCTACGTAAAATACGGAACTTAGGAGTAGACACGCAATGCTTTGACAGTTACTTGTCAAATCGATCTCATGCAGTCTGCATAAAAAATAAATTGTCCCCATTCATTCAAAACAATTTTGGTGTTCCCCAAGGATCCATTCTTGGTCCGCTGCTGTTTTATATTTTCATTAATGATCTCCCTCCAATGCCTTCTAACACACGGATCTCAATGTATGCAGATGATGTTCAAATTGCAATAACAAGTTCTGTATCGGAAATACCACAGACGCGAATTAAAGCCAAAACTATACCGACTAGCCTGAAATCATGGTACGACCGAAATGGTCTCAAATTAAATGCTAGTAAAACACAATGCATTATTTTCGGATCCAAAGATGCGATTAAAAAATTTCAGATCTTGCTCTTGCGGTAGGAACTGATAAAGTTAATGCATCAGAAAAAGTTGAAAATCTAGGTATCTGGTTCGATAGAAACATGTCCTTCAAATCTCACGTTGAGAATACTTGCAACAAAATTTACGAAACTTTAAAGTTTTTTCATCGTATAAAGAGTATGCTAGACGGAAAATCCAGATTGTTAGTCATTCAATCCCTGGTGTTTTCGAACATTGACTACTGCAGCCTAGTTTGGGGAGACTTACTTTAATACCTTCAAAGGGATTTGCAAAAGTGCATGAACTTCGCAGCAAAGGTGGTATGCAACGGTAATTTCAAAAGAAGTGATCACGTAACTCCTCTCATTATTAAACTCGGCTGGATTCCTATTCAAGAAATGCTCCTAACGTAGAGGGCCCAATATTTATTCTCCTCGTTATATCTTCCTCAGAGCAATGCTGAGATAATGCGTTTCCATCCACCCACTGTAACCAACCAAAAGCCGAACAGAAACTATAATGTCTTTGTCAACTATCATTCATCTCACATAGGACAGAAGGCTTTGTTAATAGCAGGCGCCCTACTGTGGAGCAAACTTCCCCTGAGTATTCAAATCCCTCAAAGACCGAGAGAATTTAAAACCAAAATAACTCGTCATCTTGCGTCTCGACAATAATTCTTAGTTACAGAACATACTGAAAAAGTACTGACGAATCTCATTTGCTCGGTATCTCTATTGCTGAATAATCTCCCTTGCTCATTGTTTTATAATTCAAGACATCACCCAACAGTTTTGAAGTATGCGTAGGTATTATGATTTGATCGCTTATACGCTGGGATTTGCAAACATGCTTACTTGTATATGTGTGTACGTATATGGGTGTGTGTGCGCATATGGGTGTGCATATGTGCACATACACCTGTATGCACTGGACTAGCAACTGGTACATAAACTATAAATACCGCCATTTTTTCACTCTCAACTTCTAAACCTACCCAACACGTCATTTCTTTTTATTATTGTGAAGCAATCTAAAGCTTATAAGTCTTGTACCTGTAAAATGTCATGTTTTCAACCCACGAAGTTCAGTATCTTTACTGCTTTCATGAATTAACAAGTTCTATTCAACCTAAATAAACCAGCCACAGGATGCATTTTATGTATTTCCTCTCCGTTTTTGTGCAAGCATCAAACTAGACCGTCATGGTATCTTTGTATGTTTATCAATTGCAGACATTGTGCACCATATTTATATGATAATATGATTTTTTTTTCTAATATGAAACCCTAATAGGACTTTCAGGTTTTCTTTCTCATTCACGTCCAAAAATGTTCTTGTTAGGCTTAGTGCATATTATCATATCATCTCTAGTATAGAGTATATTATAACAACCGCACCTAAGCGGTTGATCTCATGTATTTCGGCAATTTTGTTGTACTTGGGAACCGTTGTAGAACAATCGTATTCATGTTTCCAACTCAGGTAGACTGTTTTGTGCCACTGTTATTAGTACCGAAATATCATAAAATTCATGCCGTGATAAAAGATATTTTCTCCGAATCCCTCGATTGGCATGCCAGTTTATACTGACTAGTTTACGCTGACATTTGCGCACAGGCTTACTTGTGTATATGTGTACGTGTGCACGCGATGTGTGCGTATATGGGTTTATCTGTCACTACATAGTACATCATTTCACTTCATTATTGTTAAGCATTTTTAAAATATATTTATATATATATATATATATTTGTTGTGCAATCACCCACATATGATACATAAGACGCTTATCAACCAATGATCTTCTCGTTACAATATTTATTTAAACATCAGTACAATATTTCATTAGAAATTGTAAGCAGCAACACATACTGAAAAAGTTGTTACGAACCTCGTCTTCTCATTATCCAATATTTCAGTACATCGCACAGCACTTTTGTAGAACGCATATGTATAGTGATTGCTTCGATGCATAGATTTGTATTTATGTTTGTGTGCGTGTTAGGTGTATTTACGTGCATAGGTATGTATGTGCATGTATATGTGTAAATATTTACATGTATATATGCACATATGTGAGTACTAAACTGACAACTTGCATTTTAACCAGAGATACCGGTCTTTTTACTGTTCACTCTCAACTTGTAGCATTACCTAACACGTCATTCCCTTAATTATCGTAAAGCATTCACTTAAAAAACTATAAATTTGTTGTGTGATCATCCATTTACATTTGAATAAAATGCTTATCAACTAATGGCCATTATGTTAATTTTTTTTAATTAGAAAGACAAAACTTGTAATTTTCGTGGTCCTCATGCTTACATATATATATTTTTTTTCATGCTTCCTCGAAATGATATTTTTGAATATCTGCCGAAACAAGCAATTCTAATATTATTTCCTGGAGTCAGGAAATTCAAAGCTATATGTCATGTACATGTAAACTCTCAAAGTGCTTTCACCCCACTATGAAAATGCATCGTCAATGAAATTGTGTTGCCTCTTATAATTAAACTACATGTCTCATCAAATGTAAATTAAGCGACATTAGGAGTACATTACCCTCAAAAATTTCTTTTCGACTAGTGACATGTGTATTACAATACTCATGTGTGTGTATCGTCTAAGAGTATTTAGTTTGAAGAAAATTCACAAAAGTTAATTTTAAAGTTAAATAACAATCTCTTTAATTCACTTAAATTCAGTAACTTTAACTTCTTCATGTTTCCCAAATTTGATTACCAATTTAGAATTTATGGCGCTGACCCTCTGTGTTTCTCTAATCGTCACGATAAAGTAGAAAAATAAGTCGGCCACCGTACTTAATTTACTTTATTACTATTTTACTCTAATTGCGTGGACCGCTTGTCGGCCACCGTACTTGATTAACTTTATTACCAAATTACTCTAATTGCGTGGACCGCAAGTCGGTCATCTTCTAATGATTACTCAATTTCTAAATCTTGTATTCTTTAGTTCTAATAGTGTTGGTTTTCTCTCTTTTCTTAAAGTGTTTTCTCTTAAAGTGCCTGGTACTTTATCAATATCAGGCGCCTTACTGTGGAACAAACTTCCCCTGAGTATTAAAATCCCTCAAAGACCGAGAGAGTTTAAAGCCAAAATAATTCGTCATCTTGCGTCTCAACGATAATTCTTCGTTACAGAACATACTGAACAAGCATTGACGAATCTCATTTGCCTGGTATCTCCATTGCTGAATACTCTCCCTTGCTCATTTTTTATGATTCAAGACGTCACACAATTGTTTGGAATGTATGCGTGGGTATTATGATTTGATCGCCTCAACGCTGGGATTTGCAAACATGCCTATTTGTATATGCGTGTACGTATATGGGTGTATGTGCGCATATGGGTGTGCATATGTGCACATACACCTGTGTGTACTGGACTAGCAACTGGAATGTAAACTAAGAATACCAGCCTTTTTTCTCACTCTCAACTTCTAACACTACCCAACACATCATTTCATTCTATTATTGCAAAGCAATCCAAAGCTTAAATGTATTGTACATGTAAAATGTGGTACCTATGTATGTTTATCAATTGCAGACATTTTGCGCCATATCCCAAAGACAATGTGATTTTTTTCTAATATGAAACCCATACGGACACTCATGTTTTGTTTCTTATTCCCATCCAAAAATGCTCTTGTTAGGCTAGTGTATTGCAATTTTCATATCATCTCTTACGCTTTAGAGTATATTATAAAAACCGTACCTAGGCCTCACATATTCTGCAAATATTTCTGTACTTGGGAACCGTTGTAGGACAATCGTTTTCATGTTTCTGACTCAGATAGACTGTTTTGTGGCACTATTTCTAGTACGGAAATTTCGTAAAATTCAGGCCGTAATATAAGGTATTTTCTCGGAGTTTCTCGATTGGAATGCTAGTTTATACTGACTAGTTTACGCTGATATTTGCGCACATGCTTACTTGCGTGTGTATGTGTGTACGTGTGCACGCTATGCGTGCGTAGATGGGTGAATGTGTCACTACGTAATACTTCATTTCACTTCATTATTATAAAGCATTTATAAAAATTATACATGTATTTGTTGCGCGATCACCCACAGATGATGAATCAGACGCTTATTACCCAATAATCTTTTCGATACAATATTTAATTAAACATCGTTACAACATTTCATTAGAAATTGTAAGCAGCAACACATACTGAAAAAGTTGTCACGAATTTCCTTTGCTCATTATCCTATATTTCAGAACATCGCACAGCATTTTAAGGAACGCGTATGTATTGTGATTTCCTCGATGCATAGAAATGTATTTGTGTACGTTCACGTGTTGGGTGTATGTATGTGCGTAGGTATGTATGTGCACGTAAATGTGTACATATTTACATGTATATATGCACTAGTGTGTACTAAACCGACAACTGGCATTTTTAGCTAGAAATAATGGTCTCTTTCTGTTTCACTCTCAATTTGTGACATTACTGAACTCGTCATCTCTTTATTATTGTAAAGCATTCCCGTAAAAACTTTACATTTTTTGTGTGATCATCCATTTATATTTAAATTAAATTCTTATCAACTAACGATCGTTATGTTAAAATCATTTAATTAGAAATCCAAAACTTGTAATCCACGTGTTCCACATGCTTATATATATATGTTTTTTTACGCTTTCCTTGAAATGACATTTTTGAACATCGGCCGAAACAAGCGACTCATATAGTATTTCCTGGCGTCAAGAATTGCGAAGTTTTATGTCATGTTTATGTAAGCTGTCAATAGTCATGAAGTTGTGTTATCTCTTATAATTATCATTACATGTATCATCAAATGTAGTTTAAGCAAGATTAGGAGTACATTGCCCTCAATCATTTTTCGACTAGTGACATGGGTATTACAATACTCGTGTGTGTGTATCATTTAAGTGTGTTAACTTTAAGATATTTTAAAAACTAATGATGGGAATTTTGTCCCATCTCTATTGGAAATAAACTGTTTTTCTTTTTCTTTTTTCTTTTCTTGTGTCAGGCACTGGGGTTTCTGAGCGCGCTGATGGGGTGCACCACACTCCCCTTATCCTCTCAAACCCAAGATTAGGATTCGTCTCTGTTTCATTAATTAATAAATTCTTGTAAACCTGATTCGTTTCGGTCACCTGCTAAAGTGCCTGGTACTTTATTTGTCATAGTTTAAGATATTTTAAAGACCAATGATGTAGTACCTTTTTGTACCATCTTTATTTTTAATAAACTGATTTTGTTTTTCTTTTTTCTAATACGAAGTTTCTAGAACAAAATATAATTTATGAGAGATTAAACAAGCTGAATTACAGAAACACGAAAAGGCAAAATTATTCATACAGTGCTCGTCCTAGCCGTGTGGTTTAAGGACCTGCCCTTCCGTGAAGGCATCGAGGGTTCGAATCCCGGCGCTGGGTGGCGGTTTTCTCCGTTGGGTATAAGAGAAAAATTCGAAGCACAATACCCCACTCTACCCAGGTGTCTGAAATGGGTACCGGTCTTGACCGGGGCAGGGCGTCCTATTAGTTTTATGGCATTTGAAAAACCAATGTACAAGATGACATGTATCAGGTTTGAATTGGAAATAAAGCATCCTTAAATGCCGATGTCAGTTTGTTTGTTTGTTTGTTTGGTGAGTAGTACGAGGGTTAGTCAAAAAGTTCTTACACAAATGCCATAATTTTGAACTGAACAGAGATTTACAAGTTTTTACAAGTTGAAACCTGTCCTTAGAGCTTCCTTGATAACTTGCAGCTGTCTCATCAGTCTATGTCAGGTCAGCATCGAGAGAGGTTGCATCTCAAAATAGTAATTTTCAACCCTTCAAATGCAAACTTTGAGATCAGAGCTAACATCAAATTTTTAACTTAACTAAATTGGAAACCTATTAAGATCATCGAAGCTTTGCAGCAGGTTTATGGAGACTCTGCACCATGAAGAGCAGTCGTTTATGATTGGATTAAACGCTTTAAAGAGGGAAGAGTCCAACTTGATGATGACCCACGAGGAGGAAGACCCACCACAGCAGCAAATGAAGAAAACATCTCTCTTGTACAGAACCAAGTGGAGCAAGCCCCTCTAATTCTATCAGGAAGGCATTTACAGGTGGAAACATAGATTACAAAAGTGTATAGACAACAATGTAGCCTCTGTAGAAAAATAAAAGTAATGAGTTGTTAAATAAAGAAATTATGGCATTTGTCTGAGAACTTTCTTGACTACCCCTCGTATTACACTTTATTGAGATGAATCTACCATATGAGTACATTTTTAATAATCAATAGCGGGATCTTTCATCTTCATACATTTAAAAGCCTTTTATTATAGTTTTTGACAAGCTTTTCCGTTGTTTCAGATAAAATATTGTTCCATTCTTTAATGCGATGCGTTTTAGTTCCTGATGATTCTTTGGAGCTCTCTTGTTGATGTTGAATTTTAATTCCTGCCACAAATTTTCAATGGGATTGAGATTAGAACTCATCAAAAGCCATGGCAGCACATTTATCTTTGTTCTTTGGAGTCAGCTAGTTGTAGACTGGGCCGAGTGATTTGGGTCATTGTCTTGTTGAAATACCCATCGGCTTCCCAGTTCCAAACCATAAGCTGATACCTTCAGGTTTTCTTCCAAAATAGAAATATAGTCATCAAAGTTCATCTTCCCTTCAATTTCAACCAATTTTCCAGTACCCCTATGCAACAAAACATCCCCCAAAACATCAGTGATCCACCTCCGTGTTTAACCGTTGGCACAGTGTTCTTCGACAGAAAAGCTTCACCATTCTCACGCCAAAACTTCTTCACGTCATCGTGCTCAAAAAGCTCGATTTTGGTTTCGCCACTCCATAATACTCTCCCCTAAAAGCCTTTGTCCTTATCCAAGTGTGACTTTGCAAAGTTCAACCGACCAGCAACAGTGTAGGCCTTCCTTGTTCAGACAGCCCTGGATTGTGCGATTGCTCACGCTAGTCCCCTGAGCGTTCAATCTCTCGGCAATGTCGTCTAGGTTCACTCGTGGATTAGCGTTGACCTCACGACACAATTTTCGAGAAGTTCTCACTGAGAATTTTTGTTTGCGACCACGCCCAGGCAACGTTTCTACAGTACCAAACTTAGCAAACTTTTTTATAACAGATTGTACTGTAGATCTTTGGGTGCTCAATTGCTTCTATATGTCGCCATAACTATTTCCAGCTTTGTGGTAGTCAATTCTATCTGAGCTCCAAACCGAGTTCCTTAGTTTTCCCATCGTGGCGCTGGTGTACGAATGACAAAACTCTACTCTTCTGGCTCCCCGTTAGCTCTGGCACATTTTTCTAGAATGATCTGATATCTAGAATGTTGAAGAACATTTTAGACACAATTTTTTAAATGTGTTGTATATTAAAATATGCGTCGTTATAATGTGGCACTGATTTTGTGAGTAGGAGCTCCGGAAGCGGTTATTACGAGCTCCGGAAACTGTTTTTGCGCTCTTCCCCTACGAGCTCCGTAAATCTTTGTTACGCGCTCTTGCCGGACTTCCGGGCACGGCTGGTTTTAAGCGGAAGTCTATAACCGACAAGGTCAGTACACGGATACGTGCGTTCAAGAGTGTTTCCTTCTCCTGCCTTGGTGCTCTAAAGCTACTGAAACTGTAGTTTGCAGCTACAGCTAAATAAACCTCATGTTGTGTTGAAAGAAACTACAGAACAATATTTGGCGACGAAGATTTCGAATCTCCAACTTGAATTTGAACTTTAAAAGTGCTCTGAAACCAAGATGGCGCATTCTACAGTTAGCTGTCCTCCATTCGACGTTGAAGTGGAAACAGTGTGTGAATTCTTGTGAAGATTACAAGTGCAGTGTGCAGACTCTCTTCAGAAGGCGGGAAACAATGGCAGTAAGAAAGCCAGTATTTTAGTTGAAGCTTTGCCTGTAAATATCATTACTGATCTACAACTAAGGCCCTCCGCACACGGGGCTACTCTAAAGAAACTGATCACGGACGCAAATCACTAACCAGTTCGCATTGAGTCACTTCCTGTGTAATTGATAAGGACGCCGTACACGGAGCTACTGGTTACTAACTCGTTGGGAATGCGTTAGCTACCAGTTGCTGGGTGACTCGCATGTCCAGTGACTTCTGAGTTGAGTCTCTCAGTTTCTTCGTAACTCTTCTATTGTATGAACGTTCTACAGAATGAACGAACAAAAACTGAACAGAAAATTGGTTTAGGAAGTGAAAAAATACCGGTTTTTAAATTATTAAGTTTCTCCAGGATGGATGAAACAGAAGTTCCATGGAGTGAAGTTGGAAAAGCCCTAAATATGAATGGTAATAGATTTTTGTGTCGGACAATACTTATTAAAATTTTTTTAATTTCCTTCTAATTTCATTGAATAATTTACAGGGTGTCGAGTAATTCGATGTACATATTTTAACCATGTACAGAAAAACGCTAAAAAAAAACGATGTTCACGAGTGGCATAAACCTGAATATTTCATCTTTTTTGAGAAATAACGATCTAAAATAATTTTAGATTCTTCTTTTGGTATGCTACAGTGCGCGCCAGCAGCAGTTAGATTTTACTAAATGACTGCATTGTAAGTCAATTCTTACCGGAAACCTTCTGGATAAACATTTCTCGAAAACGAAGGTGTTCTGAGGTTTTTGTCACTAATGAAAATCGTTTTATTTTGCGTTTTTCTATTTATGGTTAAAATGTGTGTATCGAATTCCACAACACCCTGTGTAAAATAATCTAGGTTATTGATATACCATGTAGGTGGAATATAAGCAATTTAATTTTTCATGAGTATACAATGAAAAGCTATTTTTTATGTATATTTATTAATAGGGTATCCTCAAGTTGTAATTCTTTGGCAGCAACGAATTGCCGGCGTTTAAAATTTTTCTCTATGTGTGGATGAATCAAAAATTGTCTTCGTTTTTCTATTTCTTCCCTGACGATAATGATTATCTTGTTTCATATCTTTGCCACTTGAATCGCTATCCACAATGTTGCTGAATGATTGCATTATGCGGTCCTACTTCCACGAACACCCAGAGGAGATTACGGATTTTAGTAGCCTCGTGTGCGGAACCTCATCACTAATGAGTTAGTAACTGATTCGTAACGCCAATCACACACCAGCTTAGTTTCATTAGAGTACCCAGGTTGCAAGAAATTATTAGGCCAATATTGGGTTGATAATTATTTATTGACCCGATATTGGAATCTTGGATTACAATAATAGGCTAATAACAAGACAATATCGAAAAAAGGTGTACTTACTTATCAAATCAACTTGTTATGGGACAATGTAGTAAATAGGTTTATTTCTAATATTAAACTCACAGTGTAAATAAATATGTATGATATTCATATAAGTGGAAACTATCTCATAATAATTAAAAATCTCGCAATTTAATAAAATTTGTTAAAATATAAATTATTATTGCCCAAACATTGGGATGATATCGTGCGCCAATAATACGGAGTAATTTGTATAAAATGTACCAATTAAGTTAATGAATAGTTATTTCAGTGATTAATGAGTGCAGATGTATTTGACAGATATTAAGAAATGTGAATACGTTACAATAATATGTATATTCAGAATTGCGGTAATCACAGGTTAACAGTTCTTGTTTTTTCAGTCGTCCAATGAGTTTCGAAGGTCTAGTTTTTTCAAAAAATATGCTAAAATCGTTTTTCATATGTTACTATAGCAATAAATGTCTGTATATTGAACAATTACGCATGCTTGACGGGTTCAAACTGCATGTCCAGGTTGCCCGACCACCTTGTATTTTTCTAAAGAACACCTTGTAGTGCCTTACCTTAGTTACTCCTCAAACCTCACTTCTAGTCTATTTATGCTCAGTAATTGTGATATATCTCAATGTAAATTTTTTCGAATAAAACTTCCAGCTTCTCCTCTGCGTATCAACGATAATTAATGGGGGGAAGTAAAAGTAAGGCCGCCGCTTCATGCCGGAATACGGAACTCAATGGCTTAAGCAGCAACACCTGGTCTTATAACCTCGATATCAAGTCCATAGTGACACAATTTTTAGCTGATATTGGGTTGGTGAAAATATCATTATCGGGACCATTTTGTTTTTCCAATTTTAACCTTGTATCAGGAATTGAGTATTAAGCCAATGTTATTGTAGGGAACACCTCATTATCAAGTCAATATTGATACAATAATTAGTTGATATTGGGTTGATGATAATATTGTTATTGGGCCAATTTATTTTTCCAATATCAACCGACTTTTCCAAAATAAGGTATTTCCCCAATGTTCATTTTGAATATTCAGTCAATATTGAGACTGTATATTGGCTCAATATTAGGTCAATAAATTTTGCTACCTGGGTAGCCCCGTGTGCGGAGGGCTTAAGAATTAAACCTACATATTCAAAATGGGTGCCTAAATAAAACAAAGACATGACTTAAAAACGGACGTGGGATCAACCCACCGAGCACTATTTATGAGAGTCGCAAAGCATGCCGGTAGAAGCCATCGTACGGGACGCCCGTTGGGAGCAACTTCCCATTCCAACATAAGGCAGCATTGTATAGGTCCCTGTGAACAAATTTTCAGTAACGCTCAGTTTTAAAATTGTAGACTATGCTTCAAATTCTGGTGAGCTGCGCATGTTAGAGTCACTGTATATACACAAATTGAAACCGGCCCTGAATGATATGCAAAGTGCTTACCCCTTGAAAATTATAGGAACCTATAGTAGTGCAGCAATATTCGCATTCGTTGTCAATTTTTACTAGTCACTGGAAGGAATGCATTTTTATTTTTCTTCTTCTAACCTCCTCTTCTCTGTTTCTTTGTTTTCCTTTCTTTTTTTTTCTTTCTTTCTCTCTCGCTCATTCCCCTCTTCCTCTCACTTTTATTTGATTTTATTTTAGCTTGTTAATTTTCCCTATGACCGTTCTGCATTTTAGTGTACTCCGATAAACTTTCATCTGTTTTAACTCACGTGTACGATGCTGGCCAGTGAAATTTTGATTTTTAGATTCGTCTATTTTTAAGTCATGTCTTTGTTTTATTTAGGCACCAATTTTAAACCTACATTGCTCACTGATGCTGTGTATGATGAACTTGAAGAAAAATTGATCCAGCAAGAAATCAAGAAATCGACTGTCGGCGCCTCTGTTACATTTCTAAACAAAAAAGCAAGGTGTAAACGAATCCATAGAAAGTTATGCAAATACGTTAAATGACTTAGCATCTGCGTGCAACCACGATAATTACTGTCGTGATCGTCACTTGAGAGATGCTTTCGTTGCTGGTCTACGTTCATCGCAAATTCTCTGTGCAGTTCTACAGAAGTGTGATCGAAAATCGTTCAACGAGTGTGTTGAACATGCAAAACTCATCAAACAGTTAAGTTCCGATGTGCACGATATTATTCGTGAGGATTCATCTTCATCGTTTTTCACAGGAGAAAAATTACAGCCGAACTACATATGCATACGTTGCGGCGCTAAGCAGAAGCATCTTGCGAAAAATTTCTATGCTTTGAAATTGAAGTGTAATACATGTGGGAAGATAGGCCACATTTCTAAAGTTTGCAAATCTACAACTGTAGCACGGCCTCCTCCGGCTGAGCCTACACGTGGAGGACCTACACGTGCCCGCACTTACATGGTGCAGATGGAACAGTGCGGTTGTCATGGCAACGTCAGAAGAGAAGATTTTTCAACTCAGAGTTCACGCGAATTTCGGCAGCGAAAAAACGAAGTCACCCAACAGAAACCTAGGAACGATACTTGTGACGGTTACTCTGTTCATAATTTCTCTGATGTACATAAAAATCATGATTCCCATTTTTTAGCATAAACACCACTGTAATTTCCGTTACTAAAGAGCCTACGATATTGAAATGCTATTTAAATTGTAAACCTGTTGAATTTCTTCTTGACAATGGCAGTGCAGTCTCAACCATACGTAAAAGTGATGCATTTGCTGTTGGTGCTGTTATAAATCCTACGTGTAGTATATTACTCGGATTCAGTGGTGACTTTGTAAATTTGCTTGGTCAATCTTCAATAATCATTAGTTATAAAGACGTTAGTTTTAGTCATAAGGTTCTCATTGTTGAAGATGATAGAATCAACTTACTTGCCCGAGATATTTGTTCCAAACTTAACGTAAATGTTGTCATACCTGATCAATGCGATACCATAAACAAAACTGATTCTCATAGTCTGCCGAGAAGCTTGTCTTCGAAATAGGATTCGTAGTTGTCATCTGATTCACAGTCTAACGTTAAAGACACTGTTTATCATGATGTGTTGCCCAATTCAGTTCTTGTATTTTGCCAAACTAGCCCTGTTCCTGTAAGACTGAAAGATTCTGTCAAAACCGAACCGGAGCGCTTGCAGAGTATGGGTAAAATTTTCAAAGTGTATGATAGCCAATGGACATCTCTAACCGTTAATGTTCTAAAGTCTGATGGCAGTGTAAGAATCCGTGGAGATTTTTCAGCCTCCATTAACAATTGGTTGAATCCCATTCAATCCGTCCTACCTGTTATTGATGATATAATTTCTCAAGTCGGCGACGCAAAGTTTTTCTCCAAAATTGATTTGTCAAATGCGTTTATGCAAATTCCTTTGGACGAAGACTCAAAAAAGTTTACGACCATTAACACCTCGGATGGGGTGTTTATGTACAATTACTTACCTTATGGTTTGCGTGCAAGTCTCGGCATTTTTCAAGCGTTTATGAATCAAACTCTTTCTGGCATCGATAATATCATTGTGTACCAGGATGATCTGCTCATTTTGACCTCTTCTTATGATTCGCATTTGGAAGTTCTTGACAAAGTCTTGTCTATCCTCGAAAATGCTGGAATTCGCTTAAATCTTTCTAATGTGCCTTTCTAACTGATCATGTGTCTTTTCTCGGGCACGTTTTCGATAATAAAGGAGTCCACCCTAATTCTGAGCAAGTAGATACAATTCTCAATGCTCCTGTTTCTACAAATTTGAAACAGTTGCAAGCATTCATTGGATTGTGTAATTCCTATAGTTGTTTTGTACGTACCTTTTCTCATGTCATGCATCCTCTGTATTTGCTACTGAATAAAGATGTACTCTTCCACTGGACTCCAGAACAAGATAAAAGTGTCCATCTAATCAAGGATATCTTTCGTTCGCATAAACCTCTAAAATTTTTTGATCCCATCCAGTAGCTCTTCTTGAAACTCTTCTTGAAACTGATAGTTCTGGCTATGGGGTTACTGCCGTACTTATGCAACGCGTTTATTCTTCTCATGATTGGTTTCCTGTTCAATTTGCGTCAAGATCTCTAAGTAATGCAGAGCGAAACTATTCTAACATCGAAAGAGAGAGCCTTAGGGTTGTTTTTGGCGTCGAAAAATTCAATAAATTTCTTCTTGGTGCCAAGTTCCTTATTCATAACGATCAAAACCCTCTTTGTAAACTTTTTGCACGTGACAAAGGCGTACCTCTCAATTTTTCCGTTCGTATTCAAAGATGGGCTCTCAAACTTTCACAGTTTGACTATGTTTTCAGCTTTTGGAAAGGTAAATGTAACGTAAATAGAGATTGTCTTAGTAGGCTCCCTCTACCCACGACCGTAACAGAACTAGAACCGTACGAACTGATCTTTGCCCTGAACTCTCTCGATAAAACTCCTATTACGTGTGAACATAGAAAAACTCATACTGATATGGATAGTGAGCTGTGTCAACTCAAACAATGCATAAAGTTTGGCATGCCTCCTAAACCTAATCCTAATTTGTCTAAATTTAAGAACCTGCTACCTCAGATGATTATCATGTGTCGCAAATCCAGCCATCGCTCTTTGCTAAAGCCCAATGCAAGACAGCCAATACCTTGCACAATAAAGGGCAAAGCCTTTCATTTATAACCAGGCCTAAAAAGGCAATTACGCTGGCAAATAATGACAAAGCGGAGCAATGGTGGGGGTGCTTCACTTCCTTGGCGACTAGTATCAGGGCACTTAACTAATCGTGCGTCTGATCTTCTTGCTCGAGTCCGAAGCCACTGCAACGGTTTCGAGCAAACTATGGAGGTGGCCGCCAGCCGCTGCCCCCTCAGATTCTATTTGGCCGTCTCCGCTAGTGCATCTCAAAGTGTGCTCTACGGGTTCGGACCTCAACCGACCCCTGCTTCTGGGACTCAGTGTCCTTGACAGCCGGCTTAAAGTGGAGACGTATTCGCCTGA
>JACJUY010000869.1:144499-156154 GCA_014220935.1 Platorchestia sp. MABIK | reverse complement strand
AATTTCCTTCACTTTCAAGAGTCTTTTCTTAATGCCCTGCAAGCTTATCCTAATATGAGTGAGGGGCAAAAATTCATTTTCTTAAAGAACCAACTGCAGGGTAGAGCTCTCAGTCTGGTTGAGGGTCTTCCAAATGAATTGTCTAGTTTTCGATCTGCTTGGGCTGCACTCTCGCAAGAGTTTCTCAACGCAGACAAATTAGTTTCTGCGGCGCTAGATGAGTTACTCAGTTGTCCCGGTGTTCAGAGCTTGGCCGAGATAGGTGCTTTTCTCTCTAAGGTTAAGTTTCGACTTCTCGAGCTATCAAAGCTGGGTTTAGACTTCTGTAGCGAGAAGTCTGGAAATCTACTGTTTTCCGCTGTTATTAAAACTAAACTACCTGACTATTTGCTATTGGAAATTCTACGCTATTCCAAAGCGAGTTTCTTTACATTAGAAAATTTTGAGCATGCACATAAGGTGCTTTCTCTTCTGGAAACCAAAAATAAACCTAAAACATCTCTTCCCTTACGAAATGAGAGGGTGGGGGAATAACCCGTGCTGAAGTTAGGGATAAAATTAGACCTTCTCCGGTGCTCAGTAAATTGCCTAGTGTTAAGGTGTGTCGTTTCTGTAATCAGGCCAACCACTCGACATTTTCATATAGAAAATTTGACTCTCACGTAAAACGCGTGAAGCGAGCTGGTGAGTTACAGTTGTGTACAATATGCCTAAGTAGCAAGCATTTGCACTCTGAGTGTCCTTTCAAAATTAAGGGTCTTCCCTTTACTTGTTCCTTGTGTAAAGCTAGCAATCATGTTAGCCCGTTATGTCCTAAATTTGTTGAGGCTTCTACTTTTGCTGCCGCCGCCTCATGACGGCTAAAGGCATGTCTGCGGATGTGCCCTCTTGTTGCCCTTTCCACTAGGTTTGGTGGTGTTGCTAGACGCGTTAATTTTTTAATAGACACTGGTAACCAAAAGTCGTTAATCGACTTAGCTACTGTACTTCCTGACTGCACTGCAGATGACATGCAGGAACTTACTGTTAGAACTGTAGGAGCTTCTGTCCCGTTGAGGGGTAAGCAAATTTGTGCTTCCGGACAGTGAGAAGCATGAGCTTGATGTCTTCGCAACGCAGAATTTGAACCTGCAGATGGATATGAAGGGATTGCGAGCTAAAATTGATCTTTTTAAATCTAAACTACCTCTGTCAACTTCCTTTCCGGAAATAATAAATGATAGCATCCAAGTCAACGGCATTTTAGGTGTCGATGCTCTTCAAGCTTTTAACGTTCTTGAATTACAGAACGTTGCTGACTATAAAGTCATGCGCGTTTCTAATGGCTTCCTTCCTTTCGGGGAATTAAAATGTTATAAATCTTCTTTATCTCCTACTATTGCCTCTGGAGCTAAAGCGCTAGACAGTTGCCCGCCAAATTACGTTGCGGGAGCTGTTAATACTGCGTCAAATAAAACTTCTTCATCTTCTGCCAAGGCAAATAAACCAAAAACTAACCGGAAAATTGCTAAGAGAAAATTTAACAAAAATCGGTGCCGTGGTTCAGTCAGTGCCTTTTTTGAGACTCCTAAGGTGTGTTCTTCTGTGTTGGACGGGACTGAGCAGTGTGATGTTCAGACGGGGCTTGATAGACTACTTGACCTAGAACTTATTGGTGTGCTCTCTAAAGAAGAGGAGTATGATAAGGAGTTGGAAGGTTTCAAGAGTAGTGTTGTGTATGAGAAAGGCAGGTATTCGGTACAGTTACACTGGAACCGTCACCTGTTGGCTAAAGTTCCTAATAATTTCGGGTTAGCTAGATATCTTGCGCGTAAAGTTGCAGCTGATAATGCGCGTATGGGGATTGAGAAAGCCTATAATGACGTTTTCCTTGAGCAACTTGAATTAGGAATTATAGAACCTTAGTCTGCCAAAAAGTTAGATGTGCGTAAGCATAAATGGATCCCACACCGGCCTGTAATACGTGAGCATGTGGAGACCACGAAAATTCGTCCTGTGTTTAATTGCTCTTTGCGTGTCAGTGGTTTGCCTAGTCTTAACGAAGCCTCGTGTGTGGGTCCTAATTTAATGAACGATTTGTTGGGTCTCTTGGTGTATTTTCGAGCCAATTCTATAGTAGTACTGTCTGACATTCTTAAAGCCTTCCTTCAGGTAAAACTTGCCTGTGATTTTGACCGTAATCAGTTTAGCTTTGTCCTTTTCAAGGAGGGCCAATTTTTATATTATCGGGACACTACCTTGTTATTTGGGTTTGTTGCCTCTCCTTATATTCTTAACTATTTTCTCAAACTGCACTCTCAAACCTTAACTGATTTAACAATTAGAGACGTTATGGCGAATAAGCTGTACGTCGATAACTTAGTGTATACAACTAATAGTCCTGATCTAGCGCTTAGCACTTTTCGCCGCGCTAACCGTGCCTTTGAGGAAAGTGGATTTCCGTTGCGCAAATGGCAATCCAATAATTCTGAACTTCTTTCGCAAATTGACCCGGTGCTGTGTAGTGCGGAAGTGCACTCCAGAGTGCTCGGGTATGACTTTAACTCTTCTACTGATCTTCTTTCTCTGTCTGTGAAAAGATTAGACTTTTCGTGTAAACACGAAGAAGCATACTGTCTGAAGTTGCGTCGCTGTATGACCCTTTGGGGATTTTGCTACCATTTACAGTGCGAGGTAAGCTCATTTTAAGAAAATTGACGCCTTTGAGGCTGGGATGGGATCAGGAAGTACCGGACGATTTATGTGGGGAGTGGAAAAGTTATTGTCAGGAGTTTTCAGAGTTAAGGGAGTTTGAGTTCCCTAGGATGAATTTGTCGGAGACCGAAACTGTTAAGCTTGTAGTCTTTTGTGATGCTAGTGCCAGTGCCTTTGGTACTTGCATTTACGGCGTTCAAGAAGAACGCAGTTCGCTTCTTTTCTCTAAAGCTGAGGTTTCGCCTCCTCGCCAGCGAACTCTCCCTTCCCTTGAACTTTTACCAGTATTTCTTGCCTACCAATGTCTTGTTTCTCTGATATGTGATGTTAATTTCCCTTATAAAGTTTCTAGTGTAACTATTTTAACTGACTCCCAGATCACCCTAGCTTGGCTGTTGAGCGGTAAACCTCCCCGCAAAAATGTATTTGTGAGCAACAGACTAAAAGACGTAGAAGGCATGCGTAAAACGTTAGAATGTAAAACGTTGGCTGCCTTCAGCTGTGAGTATGTTCCCACTATGTTTAACGTGGCAGACATGCTGACACGTGGTGTCAAAGTAGCTAAGTTTTTAGAGAGTAAAAAGTTGTGGCTCGAAGGTCCTTCTTGGATCAGAGAAGGTAGAGACAAGTGGCCCAAGGGACACTTGGGCTGCGTACCTCAGCAATTCGTTTCTAATGCATGTATCGCAGTTAATGCTGCTCCCCCAGGTGAAGCTTCGATTGTGGAGCTAGAGCGGTTTTCCTCCTACCCCAAACTATTGGGTGTGATGGAGAAGGTATTCAGGGCTGTCGCTATCTTGAGGCGCGCCGATCGGGGTGAGGCTAAACTGCGAGCTTTTCTGTACCTTATTTCCTCTATGCAAAGAGAGCATTTCGCCAGCGAGATGGAGGCCTTGACAAACAAGAGTCCTCGTCCGCCTTTGCTAGTTAGGTCTTTTAATCTGTTTCTTGACTCTCACGGTTTAGTTAGATCTAGCAGCCGTCTTGTTTCCGCTGAAGAGTTGGATTATAACACTAGAAATCCTATTCTGTTGTCTGGCTCTTCTCATTTGACCTATTTATTAATTTTGCACACTCATAAAACTAAATCATCAAGGTCCTGAAACTACCGTGCAGAAACTCAAACTGGACGGTTATGTGATACCGCGATGTAAGCGTGTGGTTCGTGGCGTTCTATCCAAGTGCATAGTTTGCAAAAAGGTAAACGCTAAAGCCTTCTCCTATCCTGATCCGCCTGCTTTGCCGGATAGTCGGGTGAATTTTGTAAGACCTTTCGCAACAACAGGAATGGACTTTTCCGCCCATTTCTGGGTGTTAGATCCTTTTGGTCATAAACAAAAGGTATATCTATTATTGTTTACATGTTTCCAAACCAGAGCAATTCATATCGAGCTTCTTCCTTCTATGACTTTGGAGGAATTTTGTTTCGCCTTTATTCGTTTCACAAACGAAAGGGCGTACCTAATACTGTGTATTCCGATAACGCTAGAACTTTCTTATCGGCTCCTGACCTTCTGTCGGAAGTTTTAACTTCTTCTTTGTATGAAGATCGTTTTCGTACTTTTAATGTCAAATTTAAAACTATTCCGATCTATAGTCCACAATTTGGAGCAATCTGGGAACGTTTGTTCAAATCTATTTAGGATTGTTTGTATAAACTCTTCGGTCGCAGCACCTATCCTTATTCTTCCTTTCTTACCGCTGTTTCTGATATCACTCTTAATCTCAATCGGCGTCCGCTTTCTTATGCTGAGACGGGGGACACTATCTTGCCTATCATGCCTATTCAATTTCTTCATCTGCACCCTGCTTCTAATTCCTTAATCCTTTCTGATGAGATTCCGGACTTGGAAACCGAAGACGGTGAGCGTCGTGAACATTTGCTCTCTGCACTTGAAAGGCGCGACGTAATGGTGGCCAAGTTCCGGGAGCTCTGGTATACGCAAAATTTAATTTCCTTGCGCGGTCCTTATCCGCTTAGATCTCTACCTCTTAATAACAAATATTTATCTGTAGGTCAGGTCGTCTTATTTAAACATCCCATAAGACCTAGACCATTTTGGACCTTAGTTCGCATCATCGCTCTGCTTCCTGGACGCGATGGCAAGGTCCGAGTTGTTAGAATAGTTAAAGCTGATATCTCTGAAGCTGCCGTTAAAATTTCTCTTCTATACCCTCTGGAGTTAGCTGTTTCCGATACTGCTTCGGAGGAGGGGTGGGAAAGCGCAGGGGGGAGCTCGAGTGAGGAGTCTCATCCTCGTCTCGAGCCTCCAGAGAGTTCTTTTTCTCTTGAGGGTAGTTCTCGTTTTCTTGAGCGCCCTGTAAGTCAGCAGTACTCTTCTGAATCGGATTCTTTGGACAGTTCCGAGGAACCCGAAGTTGCGTCAGCTGCCCGCCCTAGAAGGCAGGCAGCGCGCCAGCAACGTAGTAAGCTGGCCCAGTTGATTAAAAAACGTCACTTATAGTTTCCTTTTTTATATTTTGCTATTTAATATATGTATATGCGCATAAATATTGTAAAAGTGCTTTCCATGTTTCTATTGGAAAGTAACGTCAATGTGTTAATGTTTTGTGTAACGGAAGTTTCTTTCGAAAACTCCGTTTTTTCGCCTGCCGGGATTGTGTCGCAAATCCAGCCATCGCTCTTTGCTAAAGCCCAATGCAAGACTGCCAATACCTTGCACAATAAAGGGCAAAGCCTTTCATTTATAACCAGGCCTAAAAAGGCAATTACGCTGGCAAGGCATGACAAAGCGGAGCAATGGTGGGGGTGCTTCACTTCCTTGGCGACTAGTATTAGGGCACTTAACTAATCGTGCGTCTGATCTTCTTGGTCGAGTCCGAAGCCACTGCAACGGTTTCGAGCAAACTATGGAGGTGGCCGCAGCCTGTTGCCACCTCAGATTCTATTTGGCCGTCTCCGCTAGTGCATCTCAAAGTGTGCTCTACGGGTTCGGACCTCAACCGACCCCTGCTTCTGGGACTCAGTGTCCTTGACAGCCGGCTTAAAGTGGAGACGTATTCGCCTGAATATTATCTTCGAATGTCAGGTGAGCCTCCTTTCCTTTGTTACGCTTGTCATGTCTAAAATTTACAGCGTTGCCTGACCCCACTTTGGGTGTTAGGTAGGTGACCCCACTATGTCTTCAGTGTCCGTTAATTCGGAAAGTTACGCTGCCCGGTAGGGGGGCGGGACACATGAAAGGTTGTATACTTTATAAAGAAAGGGTTTTAATTCCCAAGTCATTACGTAGTTTAGTTCTTGAAACATTTCATGATGGACATCCTCGCATTTGTATCATGAAGTCGTTTGCCAGATCTGTGTTTTTTGGTTTCTCGGACAGGATAAAATTAGTGAAGATATCGTAAAATGTTGCCCTCAATGCCAGTTAATTCGAGCAAAACCTAACTCTAGAAACGTAGAATGGCCTACTCCTCCTCGTCCTTTTGAACGTATTCATGTTGATCACTTTTCTACGAGAATAAATTGTTTTCATTGCTGTAGATGCGTTATTTAAAGGTATTGAATGCGAAGTTGTACCATCCACGAGTGTGTCAGACACTATTGATGCTTTGAGAATGATTTTCAGCAGAAACGGGTCGTGTGATGTGCTCATGAGTGATAATGCTTCTAACTTTTCATCTCAAGACTTTGAAGATTTTCTAATTTCTACTGGCATTGAGCACCTCACACCTTCGCCCTATTCTCCAGCCAGCAATGGTCAAGCTGAGAGGGGGTAAGGGTCATCAAAGACCTGTTGAAAAAATTCTCTTCTCCAGAATCGTTCAAATCCCGTCTAGCAAAAGCGTTATTTCAATCACATTGTATTCCTCATAGTGTCACAAAAATTGCTCCCTCTGTTGCGCTTAACAATCGTAAATTTGTTACTTCCAGAGATAAAGTTAATCCTAAATATTCTGTGTCCAGGTCTAAGCCTATGTATGTAACTCAATTTGATGTCGGTGATCATGTTCTTACTCTGAATTTAAGAAATGGTCCCAAGTAGCTGAAAGGAATTATTGTTAGTAAAGTTGCTGTTTATTTCTTTCAGGTTCAAATCTTAGCATCAAATGTAATCTGGAAGAGACACTCTAATCAGCTGCTTCATTCTTCGTGTAATTTGGGATCTATCATTAGTAAGGGGGCTGACCCTTCTGCTTTGCAGCCTGTTAGCAGGTCACCTGTAGAAAATGAACCTCGTAAATCGGGTAGAAAAACTAAACCTTTAATGCAAATGGATTGTTGAGTTCTTCCTTCTTTTTTTCATATATTCATCTAAAGGGAGGGTTTTAGGCGGAAGTCTGTAACAGACAGGGTCAGTACACGGATACGTGCGTTCGAAAGTGTTTCCTTCTCCTGCCTTGGTAGTATAAAGCTACTGAAACTGCAGTTTGCAGCTACAGCTAAATAAACCTCATGTTGTGTTGTGTAAAGAAACTACACAACAAAATAAAATAGGTATAACGGGAAATACTTTACAGTGGAATACAATGTTCTCAATTGTATGAATAATTTTGACTTTGCGTGTTTCTGAATTTCAGCTCTTTAAATCTTTCAAAAACAACATTTTGTTGTAGAAACATCGCACAATTGTCACTAACATGTGCTTCAAACCCTGTGAAAATCTAATGCCTGTGGCAACAATATTTTTGAGTAATTTTATGAAGTTTTGAAAAACGAGGGGTAAACGAATAATTTCGTCGCTAATCGTTTGTCCTACTCGTAACTCGCGCGTTGTCAAAACATTTAATTTTGCTCTGTTCTAACATACGAAATAATAATATCATCAACGTTACTTTCAATCAACTGACAATTTTATGGCAAAACAAGTCATGGAAAAACAAAAACAATAATAATTAACCTCAGTGTCAAATCTTTGCTTATTTCAATATTTCCCGAGAGTAAAAGCTCAAGTTTCCCCTTTTCGATCAAGGTATATCTGAAACTCTACTCAAGCCGTTTTAGAGGACATTTGATTTTTCCTGTGCTTATGTACCATCTTCAAAACCTTGAATATTATTTCTACTTCCCTTTCAAGCATTTGTTGAACCCTGTACTCAAGTATTCGTTTTTACCTCGCGGTTACTGTCGCAAGATTAGCTGTGTAACATTATTCTTTCTTTTGTTTTCATTTTAATTAGGAATTCAACTAATCAAATGGTCATTCGCACACTTGGCTTGGTTTTGTATCTTTTCCAAAATTATATTGAACGAACCATTACGGCAAATATTTCTGATAAATTAATTTATGGCAGTGCAGAATAGATTATTATATAATGTTTGATTTTATTCTTATTTTTATGAATCAGGTCAATCAGACTTTAATGCATTTACCTCAGCTGCAATTTTTGCGTTTTCCGTACAGGCTAATCCGTTTATTTGAAGTTCATGTCATTCTTAATGTATCTCTTTCGATGCCTCAACGCGGTCTTTCAGGATGCATGCTCAGTTATTTTCGTCAATATTTTTTTAAAATTTATTTCAGTTTAACAGGCGTTTGCGATGCATCTAGAGTATTCACGGGTTTATTGCATATTTTACTTAAAATTCGTAGTAAAACTAAGGCGGGGAAAAACATCGTTCATAAAAATCTGACGATGTATTTTAAAAATAGTGCTTTCGGGTACATCCACACTCATCTTCAGTATCTGGAAAATTAAATTGAAACATGGTTAACACAGAACATGAAACAAATTGTTATGGGAATTAAATGAAAAAAGTTAAGACAAGATATTTAGAGGCGCAGAAGATGTCATGTCATTGAGACTTGGCTTAGATTGATGAATTATGACACTTTCTAGTAACTTATGGCTATGTTTATCACAAGTTGAGACTATTTTGAAATTATCAGTGTGAATTGGATGGGCAGATTCTAATGCGTGATCTCTTATACTACTGTGCAATGGGTTTGACACTCTATTTCCCGTACGGACCGACACCCCCTTGTGCTCAGCTATGCGTGTTGCAAAATGGCGAGCAGTCAGTCGGGGCCAAGCAACGGAATAATTCCGTACGGCTCTAGTTGTGGGGATGTCGGGCTACAACCCACTCGGCACTCCGACCGCCTCAGGAATTGAAATACGAGAACAAGTAACAAGTTTAATTATTGCATTGAAGGAAAATAAATATCTTAACTTATGGCAAGTAAATGTAGGATGCAGGCGGAGAACAGTAATGGTGGGCGAGTGCAACCACGGCCACGAGTGAAACCCGTGAGTGAAACGAGGCATGCAGGTGCACCAGGCCAGGCAACAAGCTAGTTAAGACTAGACAAGATGAAGACGAGAACCAACTCGAGCGTGGCTCCCCATGGCCCAGGGTAAGTCCAGCCTGCGGACAAACACACCACTTTAGCACTGCCAGCGGCTAGCTAGAGTCAACCTCCAATTATCGGCGAGGGAAAATCTCACGAGCAGGTCTTAAGGGAGCTGGCTTCAAACACGGTAAATATAACGGATATAAATAACAAATGTAGTAGACAAAAATAATTAGATTAGACTGACTTACCAGCCAGTCTAAGCCTACACATTCGCAACAAAGGCGATCCAAAGAGAGGAAGGAAAAGGCACCACCTAGCCTAGAGTTAAGGTACCGCGGAACCTATCTAGAAAAGGCACAGGAACAAATAACTGAGAAGGAAGATTATGAAATAAGATCAAGTTGACGTAGACAGTAGTAAGTGCCGAAAGCGGAACACAATGAACACTAAAAAAAATAGTACTTAATATTACGAACAATTAATTCAACACAAAGAACGCCTACCTAACTCTTAGCTCGGGTCCTCACATCACAAAAAGAAAAAACAGATGTAGACAACTTACTCGTCAGAAATGGTGACACTATCTAGTGACTATGAAAGTTAGTTCACCAGGGTTCTACGATTCAAGTCTAGAATAAAAAAAGAACAAATTAAAGACAGGGCTTAACTACGTGATATACAAAACATAACAATAACACGTTCGAAGGAGACTACAGCAGGCTCCTTCTAAGATCACGACAAATATACCACTTCTGCGAAACATCGCAGGCTAAATAGACAATAATTTAAGTCTTACGACGTCCCTGGGAAGAAGTGCGGAAAGCCGGCAGCGTCGCCCCTACACAGTCTTAGCATAATAAGTGGCCCCACACTGGCCACACGTACATTTATAAACCACTCAGCTACGCAACAAAGTGTGCATCCTATCGCCGTACCGGAAAAAACTGCCAATGTTGAAAAAATTGCGGAAAGTAATGCGTATGTCAATTTGCGGATAGAACTTATTACATAAATCACGAATTTCACAAGAAATTTTCTGATTTTGCGACCGTGAAATGAAGGGCAGAGTAAAGTAAACTACCTTTTTCTTAGCACTTGCGATTGGAATTTTTCTATATCTAAGGGATTCGATTTTACTACGAAATGTGTTTTCAATGAGAGACATAGGGTAAAAGTCAAATGGGGTAAGGTCAAATAAAATGGGGTCTTGCTTTTTAGAGACGTTTCCCATATAGATTTATTTTGAGCTTACATCAATAGTAAACACGGTTCTATAAAATTTACGAAAGAGGTGGAGTCAGACTGCAAGCTTAATTTTCTTGATCTTACAATTGAAAAAACAGATCGGTCTTTTAAAACTAAAGTGTATCGTAAAAAAACAAACTCTGGGTTAGGTTTGAGATTTGACAGCGCTGTGAATTTTAAATACAAATTTTATTTGTGAATTTTGTGAATTTTTAGATTTTAGGCATAACCTAGGATGCTCCTGGCCTTACGTGAAAGAGCCACATCCAGCAACTAAGAGATAGTAATGTGCCAAAACTCAATTTAATGAAAGCTACATCAAATCATCACTGGGGAGCCGACAGTAAACGTTACTAGTGACTTACAAGTCAGTCATCCAAAGCAAGTTAGACTATGGGTCAGTCTTTTGTGGTTCTGCCCCAGACTCCCATTTAGATGAACTGAATATAATACAGTATACTTGTTTAAGAATTGCAACTGGTGCTAGGAGCACATTTCCTATTCTGTCTTTGGAAGCTGAAGCGAACACACCTCCCCTGAAGGTGCATAGAATGTCAGTACTATTAAGATACTATTGTTGAATTAGTGAACTGCCTAGCAACCTCCCAATCTCAGGGGAGTTATTTCAACCATTGCCCACATAACGTAGTATACCCTGGGCAGGTCACATTGTTCCTCCACTGATTGTGAGGGCCAAACAAGCTTTTGATGTTCTGAAGTTGAAACATTTTCTCCAGAATTTTGTGATTCTGGGATTCCCTATCCCACCATGGAGATATAGATAAATTTTTATTCCATATTTTGTGATTGCTCCAGTTGCCTCAATTATTAACCATGAAGCATTATGTACCCTGAGATATGTGCTGGAATTCAAGATTGAGTCATACTTGCAGGTATATACTGATGGCTCAAAGTATCTTATCCCTGAAACTTCAGGTGCAGCTGCTATGATAATTAAAGCCTCTAATACTACTGTGCTGCACAACTGGCCAAAGGAATGCATCACTGACCAGCAGAAACAACTATTCTAGGCTGTGAATTAGCTATTAAGGAATCAGTGAAGTATCTCTACACACACTATGAATCTCAAACGGGAGCAGTCATTTTTACTGATTCCTTGTCTTTAGTGTCACTTTTAAGGAACAACAAATCCAAAAATTACATTCATTTAATCTTTGAGATTCACAAATATATGATCATAATAAAAATGATAGCAAAGACAGCTGATTTAAAAATCATTTTAATTAGTGAACGTTTCGGCTTCAAGCTCAAGCCATTATCAACACCTGTAAAAGATAATATAAATACAGAAAATAAGACACGACTAAAAGACAAAAAAGAATACAACTTAAAATAGTGCGAAAAAAAGGGTAACGGAGAGATTATCCTACAGTTATATTTTGAAAATCAAGCTATTTCTAATTGGAATGATGATAACATTGAATTAAGAGCTGGT
>JACJUY010000869.1:98882-127601 GCA_014220935.1 Platorchestia sp. MABIK | reverse complement strand
AGTTACCGTTGCAAACCACCTTGGCTGCAAAGTTTATGCATTTTTGTAAGTCCCTTTGAAGGCATTGAGGTAAGTCTCCCCATACTAGGCTGCAGTAGTCAATGCGCGATAAAACCAAGGATTGAATGGCTAGTAATCGAGATTTTTCGTCTAGCATACTCTTTATACGATGAAAAAACAATAAAGTTCCGTAAATTTTGTTGCAAGTATTCTCAACGTGAGATTTGAAGGACATGTTTCTATCGAACCAGATACAGAGATTTTTAACTTTTTCTGATGCCTTAATTTTATCATTTCCAACCGCGAGAGTTAAATCTAAAGTTTTTTTAATTGCCTCTTTGGATCCAAAAATGATGCATTGTGTTTTATTAGCATTTAATTTGAGACCGTTTCGGTCGTACCATGATTTCAAGCTGGTCAGTATTGTTTCGGCTTCAATTCGGGTCTGTGGTATTTCCGATACAGATTAAAGAGTTACAAAGACTTGAAATTTGAAACGTATTGGAGAAAAATTTGTACCTAAAGAGTGGGAATGAAATGTACAAGTTAGAAAAGCATTTACATATATTATGAACCCAAGAAAATAAGAACCGGCTTAGTTATTATGACCTCAAGAATAAAATTTTGAATTAGGTTAGGTATTAGGTCATCTGTTGCGATACAGGTGTTCAAACGCCGGTGCAATGACTACCGGACACGATCGTAGACACCATGAGTTTCAGGAATCCTGGCTTCAAGAATTTTATCAATGACTTTTTTGGAATGAATTTAAGTTTCGTACACCAAACTTTCATTTCTGTGTAAACAAACCAAGTTTAAGCTCTGGTGTAATGAAACACTCAAATAACTGAATGAAAATTTCAAGTTCATGCAACTTTTTAACAAATCATTTTCTACCACATAGTCATTGATTGAAATGTGTTTGTTTTAAAGGCCCCAACCTTATGTCAAAGTTTGTTCAATAAAGTGCCGATCATAACATATTCAGAAAATTCGTCAATCACTTGAATTGTCTCGTGAAACCTTGATTTTGTGGGTTGTTGCTGCATTTAGATCTGCGAGACTTTCCCTGGAAACACGTCGTGTAAGATTCCGAGTGAACGTCGATAGAAATGAAATATTGCACATTTTGTTTTGGAACCGCGTGTGTCAGGATCATGATAGATGAGAACTTCGGCGACTCTAGGATATAGAAACCTCTTGGACATTATACAGTGACGAGTTGAGATTAGCGGCACTTACATATTTTAACTCTATAACACAGTTGCCCCACAGACAAAATTTTTTTTTGACATGGATCACGATCTCTGTTGAGTTTACTCGATAATGCAATTCACGAAGGTTGTTGTTAGACCTTTGTTGAAAGTTACATTTACTTAACATCCCCGATAACTGGGACTGTGTCTAAACACTCCAGATTAAAAAATCTTTCGGCCAATGATCTAAGTATTCAACTATTTTTGAGCAGTGTCAGGAGAAGCTCTAAACGTAGATATTGTTGCAACAGGAAATTGTGCTGATTTCCTTATATCTCTCCACTAATTCTTGTGCATCTAAATTGTATTCATTGTCATTCTCGATGGAATAAAGATTTTCTTGTAATGCTAATAGTTTATTTATGTAATTATTTTAGTATATCTGCATCCTGTTTGCCTGACCCTGTCTAATTACCCTGACCAAACGGGTCACGCGTGCAATCTTGTAAAACATAAAATAAACTGACAAAATTTTAAAAGATTTCGACCCAAGTCGGCGGAAAATAACGCACGTGGACAGAATAGAAACTGTATTTCAAGAATACTAAGCTTTCAGTTATTTAAAATGAATAAATATTACTAGGGAAGAAGAAATGGGTCTAACATTTCATAGAACACCTGATAATAGAGATTTGAATATGAAGCTCTTCGCGGAAACTCTCAACTTTTATAGAATTTTCTAGAAATAAATTCAACAAACTTGACCAGAAACGTCAAATTTGTAAGACCTTCGACCGAGTAGAAATTTCGTTTGAAAACTATTTCCGGATGGTTTTCAGCTTTGAGGAAAATAATTACCGTCGATTGTATAATCATACATGACACAATGCGAAATTTAACGTATACGAATGAAATACAACCTCTCTAATTCTTAACATGGTTCATGTATCGTTTAATAGCGGTTAAACAAGGGAGACAAATATTCACCCGTGAAAGTTGAGGTTTGCATACAATGATGTCGTCACTTAACTCCCGAGTCACCAGTAAACAATTGCAAGCAACAGCCCTGGAAGGCCTGAGTTAAAAAATTGAGCTGGGGACCAATTTTGAGCCGTACAAGTTGAGGTTTGCATAAGATGATTTTGCCACATAACTCGAGAGTCACCAGTCACCTGTAAACAATCGCAAGCAATAACCCTGGAAGCATTGAGGGATAAAATTGAGCTGGGGATCAATTTTTAGCCGTACAAGTTGAAGTTTGCATGCGATGATGTTGTCACATAACTCCATACCATGTTGTCGTCACATAACTCGAGGGTAACCTGTAGACAATTGCAAGCAACAGCGCTGGAAGCGGCGAGCTATAAAGCTGAGCAGAAGCCGGCAGGGGAGAGGACCGCCACGGCTCTCGGGTGGTCGCGGGAGCGGGCCGAGGCCTGAGGGTGCGGCAATTTGGTCTCACTAATAGCGAGTTGCATCTCGTAATGACGGAGCTGCCGCACGCTTCTTGTTTCGGTAGCCCATGCTAGCCAAACTAAGCTTTGGGCCAGCCCATAATGCCTTTAATATAACATGAAGTCAGGGAAACGCTGCGACGAAAAACGGCTTGTCTTCGGTGTAACTCAATTTGCGATAATTTTGCGTTTTTTCTACATTGTACACTAATGAAATCTGTGCTCTAGCCGGCCAGAGGATACGATGAAAAAAACGTCTTCACATGAAGCGATAGGCAGACGTTGTTAGACGTAAAGGAATTACAACATGTTCCGATCGGCGTAGATTTAGCATAGTAATTAAGTAGTTGAAGCAGGATAATTAATGAAAATTGAACTGGACCTTAAAAAACGGAGAAAGTGTTTAACAATGACTCATATTTTTCTACTAGTCATCGTCTGTCGGAAGAGGTCTACGTGATGTTCTCTAGAAATGGAGCTAAACAGGGTGAGACACTCAATCCTACATTCTTACGTTTCCACAGACTTCTTGATAATGCAGGATTCACTGTCAAACCCTGTGTATTGGAAAGGAAGCTCAGAACAGCAAATTCGTAGAGGATAATTTGTGAACTTGCCCACAAAAATTGTTTGAAAGCCAATTAAATACCCAACTTGGTGTGGATAAGTTGGAAATAGATTTGCCTTTGATAGTGCCTGGGACGCATAAAAGGTGAGTTAGATATTCGTATTTGATGCAAAATAAACAAAACGAAAGTAATGGGCAACCTTTACAACAGCAACTGTTTCGAAGTACAAGAATTTCAGCTGAAATAACGCATCAATTTGACGATAGGCCTTCAGAAAAAAAAAATCAGAAATAAAGTAATGTTGCATGTCTAACATAAATGTTCATTTTTATATATTACCTTTAGTAAGCATTTTCATAACTTGACGGTTCTCTTGTTTGAATCGATCATGAGATCATTCTGTTTTCAAAGTAAAGAAATTTCACATGAATTTAATCCTCTGAATTGCTTTACTTTCGAGATTCCATATATATCAGTCAGCAAACAGTAGAGAGGTGTAAATGAATTGTACGTTTTGGAAATTAAAAGGCTTTTAATCACTTTACGGCAAAATATTTTGAACTTGTTTTGTATCTCAAGTAGCACGCATTTTCTTTCAATTTATTCAATGGTAAAGAGAACATGAGGAAATGGAAAAATGTGACTATTCCCTACAAATTAAAAAGCTTTTAATCATTCATTGATAAAAAAATTCTTTTTTTTTAACATGAACCGGACTATCCGAGAGCTTCATTGATGGGAAATTCTCCCTAAACCAAAAAAATGTTCATCTCATGCTTACAACAATGATATCTTTCTCATAAATCCAGTGTTGTATTGTATTTTACTGATCAACATTATCTAACAATATGCATTTATCGTTGTTTTTATTTTATTTTTCAAAAGCTGTATCTGCACGGCGTACAAGAAAATATTTGATACTAAGACTAATTTTCTCTTCAATGATTCTTACGTAACAGCGTTTCGAATTCAAATTCTGATATCATGATGTGCCATCGTAAATATACGTCTAAGACCTCTTTTATTCGGTATTTTTAATAGAATGAACCTTTTTAGCACTGATAAAAAAATTAATCTGCCTCGGATCGTGATGAAGTTCGACAATTTCATAAAGCATGACCGCTGAAATGTTCGAAGGTTCATTTCTTATAATAACATATTGCCGTAATTGCGATATTTTTTACCTTGATATCGGAAAATTCGACACGCGATGTTTCTTTACTGACGCGCATGATGACTTCTTCGCCTGTCAGAAGCTGAATAGTTTCTGACACTACATATGATAAATTACGGCTAAATACCAAAAGAACCATGCCTCTCTCAAACACTTTAGGTCATCATTCAAGTTCAATGTTTCCAGGTGATTTCAAGTCCGTACGTACCTAAAGCAGTTATATACTTTCATAGTATATTATGCATAAGTCAAATATTTACCGCCTATACCATTTAAAAAGAAACTTTATTTTGAAGTTCTATGGTTGAGTAACTTCTAAGTACGCTATGTCTTCCTTTGTCTCTTATTATTCGCTGTTTTTTGGGAGTGCTTTTCACCATGTAACGGAGTAATTATGTCGAGTTTTTACTCGGCATCGCAGCCAACCATCGTTGGCTGCGATGATTTGAACTGAAGTTCAATATTCAACTCATAAATAAAGTCGATTATTGTGAGCAATTTGGAAAATAGCAAACATCAACTGGATAGTGCTTCATTTCGCTTTGTTTAAGCATTTATGAACCTTGAGTTTGTGACTACTGGTCGGTCAGCTGCATTATGAAAATTTCCTCCGTGTACACTGGCGGCACTCATCGCAACCAACGTTTAAGTTAGACGAAAGTGTTGCTGGGCTGCACGAATGAATGTGAAGATGCACAAGCTCCGGACCCTAGAATAGGCAGAGCGCAGACACCCGTAGAAATCAAGTCTGCCGTTGGGGTGGTTACGTTTCCTGATTCAGCAAAGGCTTCTCTCTCTTGCACCATCTTTAGACTTCGCTCGTAGTGTTACTGTACGTACGTAATGTACTTCGATGGCATTTGTATTTGTTTCGAAACAAGCAGACTTTTGGATTTCTTCGATAAACGATACCAAACCCACTACGATGGTCTTCCTTTTTACTGATATTAAGCTGCCAAGATTGCAAGCAGAAGCCTTTTCCATGATATGAGAGTTTTCACTGTAGGTTTTCTGAGAATAAAAGCGCATTTGAAACTTTTTCGTATACTTTTCACTCTAACGATTGATGTGTGTTTCTTCTAGAGGATTCCTTTTCATCAGGCAACGTAGACTCTCCGAAAAACCGTTGAAGTACCGTTCATGAATTTACTCAACAGAGAGAGTTGATTGCTCAAGTCGTTTCGGAAGTCAGAGTGTGGCGTTAATCAGTTTTGAACGTAAACAATTCCGAACCACTGTAGATGATGTACCTCATTGCTATTTACTCACATCAAAGTCTTTCATCAATTTATTCTGGATCAATTTAGATCTTGCTCGATAATGGCTCATCAGCATTGAGCCTCTTGAAATTGCGCGCAGTTCGGAGAAAACAGTGCATATGATGGAATTAAGATCCATCATGTCCGTGATGACCAACTGTATCGTTTTAGTTTGAAGTTGAGAGCTGAATTGCAGTCCTTAAGACTAGTACTGACTAGTACTGTTACTGACTGGTACTGACTAGTACTGACTAGTACTGACTAGTACTGCCTAGTACTGACTAGGACTGACTAGTACTGACTAGGACTGACTAGTACTGACTAGTACTGACTAGTACTGACTAGTAATGACTAGTACTGACTAGTAGTGACTAGTACTGACTAGTACTGACTAGTACTGACTAATATTAACTAGTACTGACTAGTACTGACTAGTGCTGCCTAGTACTGCCTAGTACTGCTTAATACTGACTAGTACTGACTAGTACTGACTAGTACTGACTAGTACTGACTAGTACTGACTAGTACTGACTAGTACTGACTAATATTGACTAGTACTGACTAGTACTGACTAGTGCTGCCTAGTACTGCCTAGTACTGCTTAGTACTGACTAGTACTGACTAGTACTGACTAGTACTGACTAGGACTGACTAGTACTGACTAGTACTGACTAGCACTGAATAGTACGGACAAGTACTGACTAGTACTGACTAGTACTGACCAGTACTGACTAATACTGACTAGTACTGACAAGTACTGACTAGAACTGACTAGTACTGACTAGTACTGACTAGTACTGCTTAGTACTGACCAGTACTGACTAGTAATGACTAGTACTGACTGGTACTGCCTATTACTGCCTAGGACTGACTAGTACTGACTAGTACTGACTAGTACTGACCAGAACTGACTAGTACTGACTAGTACTGAATAGTACTGACTAGTACTGACTAGTACTGACTAGTACTGACCAGTACTGACTAGTACTGACTAGTACTGACTAGTACTGACTAGTACTGACTAGAACTGAATAGTACTGACCAGTACTGACTAGTACTGACTAGTACTGACCAGTACTGACTAATACTGACTAGTACTGACAAGTACTGACTAGTACTGACTAGTACTGACTAGTACTGACTAGTACTGACTAGTACTGACTAGTACTGACTAGTACTGTTCGGTAAGAGAAGAAGTTGTATCCAGTTTTAGGGTCCGCGGGAGAAAACCCATGCATATGAAAATGTCTAATCCCTTCCATGATTCTAATTGTTTGATACCACATGCAAAAGTTGTCAATACCGAAAGGGGCTCGAAAACTGTCCAGTAGATTGTAAATTAATTTGTGCGCTAATGCTACGGAGACGATATTTTCGCTTTTTTGAGCAAAAGCCGAACACATTTTCTCCCATCATTGCCTTATCAGACAGTATCACAACATCAGGTTGGCATCAGAGTTTGAACAAATTTATTCACTTTACAGCTCCCCGGATGTCCATGCAGACCTTGCCAATAACAAATGTTATGCTGATATTATAGATACGTAAATCAGCGTTCTCTGGCTAGGGCTAAAGCTATTATAGCTTTTGCTTCAAAAAATTTAAAGCAAGTAATCTCTCAGTTTTGCAGAAGGCTTATAAAAATTCATTAAATCTCCCTGACTTGCATTGTTAATACATTTTTTCTTTGGGTTTATACATTGACATTTATCTTCTTTCTATTGTTTGGCGTCTCGTCAGTAGAGTTTTATCAAAGCAATGTTTTCATGCTAATACAGTTCAATCGTCTGATTACATCTACAATGTTTTTCCATTCATTTTTTACCAAAATGTAAAATTAAAGACAAAACCAATAATGATCTATTAAAATTTTTCCTTCAGAATTCTTTTTGCATCACTTCACTTAAGAAACACGCTATCGGCTCATTTATTTGGTTCAAAGATGCGTTACCCTCGAGAGTGCAATCTTCTCCCGTATCTGATTTTAGTTCCATGTACTTTCCATAGCAGTGTGTGAAATCTACTGGTTCATGCAATCAATGCTCTACAAGAAGGTCTCTGGGGATGCCAGTCGAAGTCAGAGAACAGAAAATTTTCGTTGTTCCTCGTTATAAATAAAAGTTCGTACGGTCCTAGTGGGAGCACAAATTATAAACATCGAAAGATTTAAAGTTCTATACTCATGTTCATCAAGTTTTGATATCCAGCATTTTGAATTCCCTCTTCCCACACAAGCTCCAACCATTCTGAATGATATGCTCTGCACAATGTCAACCGGTAGAGTTTTTAAATCTTTTAGTGTTTATTGTTCATATTTCAGCGTATTCATCTTGTACGGGACTTCAGCATCTAATCATGCATACAAATCAGTTAACTTATTAAAACGCAGTAGCATAGATGCTAACGGGCGGAGATTTGAAAGTTTTTATTAGATGATTTTATTACTTGAAATTTCTGTTCTCATTATTTTAATACGTTAACTGTGTTTGTACGGTTGCTACGGCCGATTTACTTAGGTTGTAAGTAGCAGAATTGAAAAGCCGTTTTTACTGCATGATTACACTTTTATCCCTCCTAAGAAGCAGGAAAAATACAATAATTGCACGATAACATTTTAACATGTACGCCATAGTATGATTCAAATGAAGGTAGTGAAATAATTGAAATACCATTCATTGATACTGGTTCGTAAATGAGCAATTTATATAGTGGTACACTTATGTACCAATGCACAGTCAGCGTGTTTAATGGAAAAATAAGAAACCCGATATTTTTCGCTACACTTGTTTTACCCACTGCTGCAACATGAATATCTCTTGTAGCATTTTTCAAAAACGGGTCTGTTTTTCACTTATTCCAGTCCTCCTCCCTAACTCTTCACTATAAATTCTTTATTGCCATGACAAGAATGGGTTTTCTGTTTCTGCAATTAGCGATTTTAACTGTCCTTAGTCCAAAATTACGTATTGAGAATAACATGAAAAAATTTAGATGAATTCTTGAATTCCAAGTTTAGATCTTTATATGTTTGCAGATATTCAGTCTCAAATTGACGTATAACTTTTGTTTACAGCTACTTTGCATACCTGAAAATTTTTAACTAGCTTTTTTGAAGCCGTAGGGAGCTAACCAACCGCATTATTGAAATGCGGGAATACGTGAGCATAAAGTTGATGATAAGGAAATGTTACGAGTCTTTCCGATAGGAACGAAAGAAAGGGATTGAGGGAAATAAAAAATGAAATGAGTTTTGGAGGAATGATTTTGTACGAAAGTTGAATGAAAAACAGAATCAGAATATCTGAATAGAAATTGAACTTATAATCACAGATAACAACTGTTTCCATTACATCAGTACTGGCAATCAAAAGAAATACAGAAAGCAAGATGAGAGTAAGGAATGCATCACTGTAAGATGAAAATTTTGAATGCAATTAAGGAATTAAAACTATAAATTTTTAAAAACATATCAAATAAAGAGGTAAAACAAAGTGTTGTTGTATATTATTTAAAAAAGAGATTTCCTCATGGCTTGTAAATCTGTCTGAAACTCCCAATGTGATTTCGGTTTCCAATTCCTATCAAGAACTACACTGCAAAGCGATGCCCTTGTACCCATAGTACAGCACTCATGTGCTTCACGACGTTACAAGATCAACCCTAATGAATTTTAACGACAAAACCGCGTCTTGCGGATGTCTTCATGCCTACTGCCGACATTGGACCACTTTTTTATTAGACCTTGTCATTTTTTAGAGGCAAATTAGCAAGGTTAAGGGCAGCTAGCTTAGGTAAAAAGTTACCTGAGCTGTCTGAGCTCTCGCTGCGGCTTTGTGCAAGTCCTGGTGTCTTTACCTGTACCGAAGACCCGCAGCGAATCAGCCGCTCCGAACATGCGGTTCACGGCTGCCCATTCAATAACGGTTTCACCCTGAATTATTCCGAAGATTTTGTCTCACGCGCCGTGACGCAGTGCGTAATTGGCATCAGTTGTATTTCCTGATAGATTTTCAACACGGGGAAGTTTTTGTTGCGTTTTTTGTGTATAAAAGGTTATCATGTAAAAATTATTATGCATCGATTTGCGTTCTGTTTGATATTGTTGTTACAAGTATCTGATGTATAACTGTTGTTAGTTATTACAAATTGTAATGGTCTGCATAGGTATGTTCCTCGAAACATTCAGAGCAGTACCTAGATTGAAGTAGAGTTCTTAGTTTATTAACGATTTACTAACAAGTGAACAGGAGGTGTGTTTATCTTATTAATAGCTTTCAAGTGGATATTAGTTATATGTTCTACATAACTGAAATTTTGATCTCTTTTTGAGCTTACTGATGTTACTGAGAGCCGGACAAGGGAAGTAAAATTCGATGTTGTGTTTTAGAAATGGTCCAGTGCGGTTTCAGGGATGTGGAGTCAAACTACGTGATCATTGGTCCTGATTTATGCGACCGCAACGGGGAAGGTTCGCTAAAAATTAATGCGTTTCATTACTGTTGAAATTATCTGGAAAAATTCAAGTGCTTTACAGTCGTTGATTATATATTATATATATATATATAAATATATATATATATATATATATATATATATATATATATATATATATATATATATATATATATATATATGATGAACAGTGATTGCAAGGTTGCGTCTTTATAAAGAAATGTCTTCAAGCACTACTTCAAGAAATTGGTGACTTTGCATCCCGTTAAAATAAAATTCTAAGCGCTTTTGGATTCAATGAGTGTGCGTTTCATGATGAATGCAAAAAATTGGTAAGTGAATTATCGCTGGTAAAAAAGTACCCTTTTTAAAATTTTCCATTTGATGAAACAAATCCTTCCTTGAAAAGAACACACAAACAGTAGGGATTCTATTCACGGTTCTAATATTCCGTACGAGCGTAAGTCGGTAAATGAAATTTTTTTATCACTTCCTCTAAACGGAAAACAATAATTGTATCTATGTGAATTAGCGCTCCCAAGGACCAGACGTGAGGTTCCGAGCTGAAAGATAAGCGAGCCTTTCTTTTCTTTTGTTTTTGATATATACTTGACAATGGCAGAAGTACGCCCAAACGCGTAGCAAACCCCACTTTTGGATTTGACACTTTGAAATCTTTATGAATTTTCATATCTGGAGTCCGTAAATTGTTTTAAACAGATTGAAAAATGAAACAAAAAGTTGGTCCTAAATCAATACAGTGTCCTTTTTAACCAAACTTGTATTCCTGAAGGGCTGTTTCCTTAATATACGAGTATGTATATCTGTACATATGTATACTTCTGTAAATATTCATGTATATACATTTACATGAATATACATAAACGTAAAATATACTGTAAATGTAAAATTGTTCATTTCAATTAACGGTTCCAACCTTATGTTGAAATTCGTTCAACAAAGTGCCGCTGTATATAATTTCTACTGATATCTCTCAGGAAGAAATTAATTTTCCATGTCATGATTGCGTCAGAGCTCAGATTCAATAATGTTCTGGCGCAACTCATTTCCTGCATGGCGACACAGCGCCGCTCTAACGGAAGTAAGAACAGACCTGGACATGCCGGACAGGCACGTCTTCAGAGTGAGTGATTTCCCGAGTTTGGAGACTCTCCCACCCACGTTCGCGGAAACATTCCGAAGTTGAACTCTACGGAAAAGGTAGAGAGACCGTGCATAATTTAGGTGAGTCCAATAGGTTGGACAATTTACGAACCCGCTTTACCAGACCGAAGTTTGAGTAACAGGTTAATGTATTTCACGGACTTGTCTTGCTGGACCAGAACCTGGTCAGGGTTGCGGCATCATTTTAGCTTGAGAAATGTCATCAAATCTTGAGGGCAGAACGGATCACCTTACCGGACAGTGTCGTAAAGTCTCCTTGTCCAAACAAATGTAAGTGCAATGTACTAAATACAAATAAAACCCGAATATTCATGAATGCATTAGACATGAATATTAATATAAAAGCGGGCTTTGTTTTTTGCTAAAGCGTAATCGTCGAGAGCCCTTAACAGAAGGAAAAAATGATGTTATGATGTAGTCAACCTTAGGACGAAATCGGATTAAAAAAATCAATTCATTTGGTCAATTTAAGAGTTAAAATAGTATGTTACAAAATGGCCCACAGTACATCGCAAACAACTGTGAAATTCAATAATGTTCAACAAAAAAAATAATCGAAATGAAATTATATGCATGTAAAAAAGGTCTGCACTAAATAAAATATTACCACCAAAATTGAAAGGTGTGCAGCGAGTGTAATAAGATCACGATGAGTTGAGTTAGCCACCGTCTGACTAACCTCTTCATCATCCCTTGGAATTTGAAAACTAGGAATACTGCTCTTAGGTTAAGTATTATATTATATTACACATCGTCAAATCCATAAACGTTTCGGAGTCCTGCTCCATCCTCAGCAAGTACAGTCTGAAAAAGCGTAAAAAAGATAAAAGTTCGTCAAACATGTTAAAAAAGAAAATTGGTGGAAAAACTCATGTAAAAACTTTCAGCGGATATGAACTGTTCATACTGTTTATTCGCTGCAAGTTTTTACATGTGTTTTTCTATCAATTTTCTTTTCTAACAAGTCTGAGGAACTTTTTTTTTTACGTTTTTTCAGACTGTCTTACTGAGGATGGAGCAGGACTCCGAAACGTTTTATGGACTTGACGATGTGTAAAATTATATAATACTTAACCTACGAGCAGCATTCCTCGTTTTTATATTCCTAATGAACATTCGATTGAAGAAAAATGATTTTCCTCTTCAACCCCATGCTGAAGTCTCTGTAAAATACCTGATCGAATACCTTCCGATCACATCACAGTAAAATGCTCGTTCGTACGCAAGACTTGGCTATCAAATACTTGCGCATGGCTTCTTCAGAAGCCCGCCTCGCTTAATTGAGAGATTTAGGCGGAAAAAATAATGCTTAAATATGACTATCTTTTTTCTTATTATTAGTAGACTAGTCAAAATATAAATATTCAGATATATTATATTATTTCAGTCACAAATCTGGAACAATTGACTCGTGCTAGGTGAGCACATCCAAAATTTATGGGAAGCCGGAAGGACAAATGTGAACGGTAAAATATAGTGGTAAAACAACATTAGCACTTGAGCGCCTGGACTATACAAGTGTAGACACTCTTTCAAAAACGTTAAAAAAACAAAGTGAATCATTGAATTAGGGAGGCAGTTTGAAAAATCATCAGGTTGGTAGCTTAAAATATCAATACGCTTTGATTACCTGAACTACTGAAAGTGCGTGATGAGCTTATTACATGATCCAGGTTTCCCTGCCCTCGAATTTATTTATGTTACTCGTTCAGAAACAGACGCCAAAAAATTTGCCTGTCCTAAGAATACGTACTCGCAACTGAATTTTTTTCAAATTCAACCCAAAGGGAAACACGTATCACTGAGACGTTCATCTTTACAATTTACAGATCGATTTGTCTCAAACGAAATCTAATTTGTCTCTAACGAAATCTAATTTGGCGTAAACGAAATTTGGCTTGACAAGGACGAAATTTGATTTGTCATCAACGAAAGATGATTCTCACAAACGAAACCCAATTTGGCACAAATGAAATTTGACTTGGCGATAATGAAATTTGATTTGTAAGGAACAAAATTGAACCTATCACAAATAAAATTTAATTTATAAAAAACGAACTTTAATTTTTCGTGCAACTAATTTAATCTGTCTTGTATGAATTTGGAGTAGTAGTGCATGTATTTTGATCTGCCATGTTCTAAAATAGCACAATTTTTTTTTTTAAGATTTCGTTTATCTCAGCATACCAGAATGAGATGTGCGCAGCATGGATTAGTACGAGTAATTTTTTATTTCTTTCATTCTGGACCCAACCAAATGAAATGTCTGCATAAAATGAAACGTATTTTCACATTCCGGGAAAATGCGATGGAAAGTCACGCGCAATAAAGTTCTTCCAAATTTCCAGTGACGATGAAAGAAGAATATTTGAGACCTATAAAGCAAGGATAGATTGGAAACAAAGGGCAAAGACAGGAGTTAACATCAGGATGTGTCTGAGACCGCGTATTATTTTAGCTGCAGAAAAGTCAAATTTTGCCGAATCTGAAAGTCAGGTCACTTGGTAAGAAAACGCCAGTAGTTATTGGAGCCCTGGTGACTCATGTTGAAATCAGCCCATCTGTAACTTTACACGAACTTGTGACCATGTTGCATGCAAGATTCAACTTGAGAGTATGCACCAATACAGTGAAAAACCTGTTAGATGCACAATTGTTTTCGGTGAACTGTTCATCCGCTAATTCTAAGTATGAACCTCCCTCAAAATAAGTAGAAGTACAGCCAATACATAGAAAAACTTTTTTTCAAACTCGAGCACACAGTCAAACCTTAGTGTGGACGGACGAAACTAATTTCAATCTGAACAGCAGCAGAAAAGAAGGACTGTTGAGTATTGGTTCACGTGCGTCGTGGTTAGTACCCCCGTTTTTTCATTCTAAGCACATTAAAATGCCCCGAGGGCAAGACAAATAAAGTTTTGATACAAAAACATTAGAAACAAATTTGTATTTTTTACGTGAATGCTTTACAATAATAAATAGATGACGAGTTAGGTAATGTTACACGTGGGTTCATGCAAGGGTTCCAATTTGCATCGCATTGGAGCGACGAAAGCACCAAGATGGTGTTGTTCACATACTTGGGCAGTTTAATGCACAAGCATGCCTAGCAGAGTTCAGAGAAATAATTGAGACATTTCGTGCTCAAGGGGTCAAAACCCTAACGATTTTCATTGACCACGCATCTGCTCTACTAGATTGGAGGTAGTGTTCCAAGACTACGACGATGCAGAACTAGTTTGTTTGGCGCCCTATTCTTATCTTCTGAATCCTATTGAGCAACTTTTGATTTTCCTGCAACCAACGATACTCTGTTTCAAACACGTCCTGATGATAACTCCTAATGTCCTTGCCCGTAGTTTGCAATCTTTCCATGCTTCATAGGTCTCAAATATTCCTCTTTTGTCAACAACGGAAATTTTGCAGCACGTCATTTCGCGTGATTTCCTTCGCATTTTCCAAGAATTTTTGAAAATATGTTTCTTTTTACTCATTCGTTTCTTCTGGTTGTAGCCAGAATAAAAATTTGATAAATTACTAATAAGAACTTGTGATGTGCACATCTCATTCTGGTATAATGAAATAAATTATGTACAACAAAAAATAAAATTAAGTTATTTTAGAACATGGCAAATCAAAATACATGCATGACAATTCCAAGTTCATTTGAAACAAACCAAATTTGTTTTACGACAAACTAAATTTCGTTTGTGACAAGTTCAATTTCGCTTCTGACAGATCAAATTTCATTCATGCCAAGTCTAATTTCTTTTCAGCCAAATTAGATTTCGTTTGTGACAAATCGACCAATAAACGGTGTAGTCCTTTCAGCTATATCAGTGAAGAAATTTTGACAGTTACAAACCTAAAAAAATACATTTTGTTTATACACGACTGCTTTGGATCAAAAACCATGATCTACAATAAGTGAAAAAAAAGCTTTATTGATAGATTATGCGTGTGTTCGATTTCAGATCTGTTGTTTCTTACTCTGTCATCAGTAAGTATTATCACAATGATCGAATGTTTAAATTAGCTAACTCAAGAAATTTAATTGAAAATAGATCAGTTTTGAGAACCTTTCCCTACTTTAGATGGTAATGCAATGATAATTTATATATTTGGTCACTAAAACGCAAATTGCAAGATGTGTTCGAGAAATCACAACAGAATATTTTATTTCTAGTCACTTTCCTTTTAAATTTTATGTGTAATAGATCACTGAAGTTTCGAGCAGTGTGAACGTTTCTTGAGATTTTCAGAGCTAGACGGGTAACTGCTCGCGCCTGTGGTTGAACACGCACCAAGATGCACTTTGGGCGCAACAGTATTTATCCACCAATGATTATTTTAGGATTGCGGCAGGCCTTTATAGTGCGAAATTTATTCAATGAGGTTGTGTGTTATGCGACCACACTGGATGATATCTAGGTAACGATTCTACCACTCTCCTCAAGTTATCCTCAAGTTATATCACTCAAGGGCAGAGTTATCATGAGAAGGTACGTTCTTAATATATCATGTAACCATTTGTGTGCTCATTCGAGCGATTATAATCTGCAATGCCGGACCATTTTTTATTCATGCTGAAAGCAAAAGAAGGGGTTCGTACATATATCTCATTTGAAGTATTTAGGTAGCAAAGACCTAAGAAATAGACTCTAGTGTGAACAGAAGCGTGAATTATTTCTTATAAAATAAGTTTGTGAATGTGCTACAAATATTTCATTAAAACGATCACAGCTTTTGACTGCTTTTAACCTTTTTTGCACTGTGAAAATGAAAAAAACTGAGCAACGAAACTGAAGAAAATTTGTTGAATGCGCACAAAATAACGTCTGTCAAAAATACAAGCCAGTGCTGCGTTGATGCACTAAATAACTAATAAAATTTTTTCGTTACTCTACAGATTTTCTGGAGACAAAATTTCTTGGTCGTGAATACCAAGAAAATTTCTTGCCCGTGAAGACGGCAGGAAAAATTTACATTTGGCCTTCATTAATGTGCAGAAGGCTTTCCGTAATCCTGAAATTGACGTATATGTCTGAATTGTGAACAGAAATGTGCGTGCATGACTGGAATGGCTTATCTTTAACTCACTGCTATTTCATGGGGTATTTATAATTTTTACTTCAATTCTCTGAAACATACGATATGTTATCACATTAATTACACCGGTGCTATCACTTAGCTTATGCCATTCGAGACTAGGATGTCACATGCTTACTAGGAAGTCTTCGTCGCCAGATGAGTTGTTTTGACTCTGCAACCCCATGATCGCTTCTGCTGACTGAGCAGCAGACTTTAATTGCAAGCCTAGAAAACGAATGATACGAATCAAGGATGCCCGAAAGTTAAGCACAAACATTTCATCTAATATCTTGATGGACGTGTAAATGGCTTTGTCATCAAATTCTTGTTTCTGATCATTCTTTTTCAGGATGTTCATCAAATATTTTTCCTTTGCTTGTAATTTAAACATCCCATGAATAAACCAAGTTCAAGCATAGTTTTGGTGATGTATGAAATTAACATATTCAAAAAAAGGATTCGAAGGAATAAATTTCTTACACTTAAATATAACACACTCGTATAAAGTAAATGAAGTCACAATCATCTAAATGTTAAGTTGAACATCGCAAAAGCTCGATCGAAATTTGAAAAATAGTTCCTATTTGCTTGCACTAGAAGTCGAATCCTGAATATAAAAAATCATGCTCAAAAGTAGAAAGTGGTTACAATTTGCTCTTATAAGAAGACGAATCCTGAATGTAGAAAAATGCTGCTCAAAAGTAGAAAGTGGTTACTATGTTATATTCTCACGATATAACTGCCCTACATCTTTAATTATAAAGAAATCGCTACGAGGAATACTGAAATGCTACGTCTGGCCAACGACTTTCATCTCCTCGAAAAGAACCGCATATAAAGATAAACTCTCGCGGATAAGCACAACTTCGAAGCAACTCCACAATCTGCCTCTCGTGCCATTTCACGAAGCATCGCCTACAACATCTTCTACCACCAAACATCGCCAGTCGACGCGACGCCTTACCATCATCACCAGCTTCCCTCCTCTACATCACCACCACGACGCAGCGAGGGATCACAACTTCGAGTTATCGGATACCACTTTCTCATTCTTCTATCACAATGTTCTTCTTGTATTTGAAATCTTAATCATCCAGGATATTATTAATTGCTATAGATAGAATGCGGGACCCTAATTAATGTTCATCACTATCGAGGGCTTTTCACTTATTAGCAATTAACTGCTGTTCTACCACGTCTGTCCCTAACGTGTTTGTTCCCTAAGAGGGAGACGCGCCGGCAGTCCCTCAAGCCGGGGTGGGCAACGGGCAGTCTAACGCGGGGGTTCGTCAAAGGCAGCCAAGGCACGCTCAATAACTTAGATATTGAAGAGAAACGATACAAAATCATTTAAGCCTATTGGTGTCTCCCTCTGCGGTTCATCGCCTTTGGCGATGGACCCGCTTTGTTTTGAACGATTGTTAAAGTGACAGTTGACTCTAAAGTTACTGGAGATTCGACTTGTTCTAATTAGTCGCGAATCGTATCGTAAAAGCAGCCAGCCTCCTCGTACTTACTTCATCAACGCCCAAACTGGACCCCGCAGATAAGTTTAACATATTTACTATGTGTCTAACCAGCTTCTCCCTCAGCAGCATTGTGATGTCTTTAGATGTCTGCGTCAATAACCAACCTTTGTAATCTTTCGTGTCTTTAATTTCCTTTGTAAGTTAGGAAGAGGTGGCGATGAAAAAAGATAATGATGATGAAGAGATGAGGATGATAATATAATGATAACATGCACATTAATAATAGCCTTCAGCTCTGACCTCACGCTTACCGAAGAACAAAGATAATCGATTAATTATGACGACCGTTATTGATAAATATTTACTATAAATATTATTTGCCCAAATATCGGGCAGGTGGCAGCTCCAATTATACTTTACCATGATTAATGGAGTGTAGAAAATAGAGAATGTGGCGAATAGAGATGTCACGACAATTAAATAGAGAAAAGGAACATCCATTACGATGACAACGTGCGGACGACGAACAAAACAACGGTGGCGACTTGGTGGGATAATCTACACCGAAGATCAAAACAACTATTTGCTCGCAGAAGTCGAATATTAAATAACAGCCTCAGAATTGATACACCTTTTCACATTCGTACATCTGAGCTTTTCGGCAGCAGAGCGCAGCGGCGATGAGAGGTTTTGAATTGCCGTGGAATTCATCGTCCATCAACTCAAGCCTCTGGTCATTAAAAATTTAATGAAATTTGTAAGCAACATCCCAAAAAAAAAGAGCAGGACGTGTCGCTGCTTGATGCAGGTATGCTGTTCGCAGCAGGATTGCTTGACATTCGAGGACGGTTTCTTGAAATGATGGTCGTGGAAATTTCATTTGACTGTTCTTTCATACTAAAAAACACTCCAGTGGCGTGAAAATTATACACTGTAGTATGGTTGGATTATGGATAGAAATGAATGTTTTCAGCGGATCAACAGGGCAAAAAAGTTACAGAATGCTTCATAAAACGTATAGATTAATGGAACGGATTATGACCACGCTCTTGATATCTAGAGCATCCTTACGAGTATCCTAATGGTCTCCCTTTTAGAATCGAAAAAATCATACGCATTCTAGCATTGTATTTTTGACAGTATTAGATTTTATATTGAACGTAATAATTCTCATAATAATGAATGATAACACTTAGCAAAATTTTAACGTTTTCTTTATTTCTGGATTTATGTGTCTCGCGCTGAAACATCTCTTCTACCACGCATTTAAACTCATTTAAGAAAAAATCACCCAAAAGTCAGCAAACTTGTTTTAAATTAAAAAAATCAAATTCAGTGTAGGTTTGCATAACCCTTAGAAAACAGCTTGCATGTTTCTAGGAAAGCCTGAAGAGTGTCCTCACAAGGGGCTGCCGGCGGCGGCAGAACATGAATCAGAGCTGGGAGGCGGTTGACAGTGTGTGTGTAATTTGGCACCATGTATCATTGGTGGGCATTTGTCTTTGAATTAGCTCTCTTTGGGATAATAGCGTCGCTAAAAGGTCCGTGAATCACCGCTACCGTGAAATTAGCGGCGACAATGCGACTTATTGCGCTAATATTGAGAAGACGAGTCTGTGGAAAAGTGTTCCCTCGTAGCTGACTTTCCATAATGACCCGTCTCGATTGATGACGGGAGACACTTTAATTCAAAAAATGGGTCGTTACTCTGTGGATTGGTGGATGACGCCTTATCAAAGTGGCGCTTAAAGGTTATGGGATCTTGAAGCATTCTTAGGCAACTAAGCTGAAATAAAGTGTACTCGCATGCGATCTTTGTAGAAGCGTAACACGCGAGTTAAAGGGACGCTGATTGCCGTAACATCACTCATGCAAATTGATGCGCAAAAAATCTTGTTTTCGAATGCTGCTTCATCTGGATAGTCTTTTACCGCTGAAAATTGATGGTGGAAATAGCTGCTGATCAGAAACTACAAATCACTATTTTCAATAATACAAATTGTATTTGTTTTTGAGAAACAGAATGAATCTAACTATTAGTAAGTACTTTATTAATTGACACACCGTATAATTGCATACTCTTTACACAGCATTGCACTAGCGCTGGTGAAAAACGTAGGTAAAATAAGTGAAAACTAACATTGCATCTATTTGTATCATTTTTTTTTGTTCGTGAGCTGCATCAATATATTTTTGTGAACTTCATGAAATTTTTCAAAATATTTATGAAACATTTTTTGTCATTCTGTATAGGTCATGAGAACATTAAATATTTATTTTTGAATCCGAGCATATCTGATACTGATTGAAAGTTGAGAAATATGTTGCAAAAAAGTTTGTTTGGAAAAGGTTACTTGTCAAACTGCCAACTCATACTGTCACCGTATAAAATAGATAGACTTCGTTGCAAGGTGTTGACATTATGATAGGCTCGCAGGAACATAATTCATCTCTGTGATGTACATCTCGGTGGCCGACCGGCAGAGTTTTTGGGCCATGTGAGGTTTATTGGGCTCTCCGTGAGATGAAATGGGGACACACAAGCAAGTTTACATGACCAAGTCCGTGTGCGGTACATTTCAGAAGAAGGCGCTCGGTTCGACTGATTGGAAATATCACCAGACCTTGTAATTGAGAAATCTGTGCAGAAGCAGAACCAACCACTCATCACTTGAGCAGACCCAAATATTGTGATTGACACTGAGGCATAAATTGATCATAAAACAATGAGTTACCAACTGCTCTTCTTTGTCGAATTAGTCGAATCGAGCACAAGTTTAAAGAAATTTAGTTAAATCTAATAATTAATTTTAAGTGGCTTGTCAAAAAGCAGGTGGAAATCTCTTTGATACAATGCAAATTTGGTGTAAATGTGTGCAGATATGGAGGGCATTTTGAGAACGCTATCAATAATTTTTATAGTTCTTTTCGAGAACTTAAAAAGGCATTTAATTTGTTGACAGAACAATCATTGAATGCTGAGGAGAGCGAAGTCGAATTTGGAGCGATCAAATAGATTCATCAGGAAGGGGTAAGTCGAAGAAATAAAAACGCATTACTATGAGAACAGTTTGTCAATAATTGATTACTCGAAATCCCTGATATTACTCTCAACAAAAAATTGGAAAAAATATGTCGATGATGAAATTCACCTGACGAAAGTAGGAATTTTTAGCAGCGGATAATTTTTCCGTTTATTCGAAGGGATTATTGAAGAAGTCAATCAATCATACGAGTAAAATTGAAGGTACGAGCACCTGAAATAAGCTATAATCCAGTGGGAATTCATAATTTCGCACATAAGCTGATGGCGAGTATACAGCTGAAGTAAAGGGAAATTTAGGAATATGCGCCACCGAACAGTATAAAGTAAACAGACGAGGATGAAAAATTGTTGTGAGCGCTTGGTCTGAGAGTCACGCGTCAAATTTACTTTGGGCGGAAGAAATTTGTTGTACGTCATTTGTGCTGTTGGCTTGTTAGTAATTCTTCGACGTCATGGTTGCTTCGAACGCATAGTTAATTAACCTTCTTTGCTAACTTGACGTTCTTTGATTTACTTGCGTTAAAAAGTGAGTCGAAATTCTTCTATATAGTTTTGAAGTATTCCTATTTGACAGATCAAATTGAGAGCGTATTAAACAGTGCCATCAGTAGGCCTTAATTTTGTCTACGGTTGTAGTTTTTCAACAGTATGCCTTTTTAAGCAAATGTTGATAGGAGTTACAGAGCGTGATTATTCCCAAATGTGAAGGTGATCATCACAGATGGAACAAAGAGGAAGGAAAAGTTGAGAAAATGAAATGACCGCGGAGAGAAGGTAAAGAGTATGCAGACTAACTCGGTGAGCACCACCAATCATTTAATTTGCTGTTTTTTTTCGACGTGTTTGAATACAAATTCCAAAGCCTCCTTTTTTATTATTTTTACATTTACTGTGGGAGGTAAGCCAAACGCACGACCAAGTCCCGTAGCATATTTGTTTGCGTTTATTCATTCATGTCTTCATGCATTGATTTATTCGTTAATATAATGATTTGCTTGTTTATCTACTTATAAAAAGAGTTGTTTTCTCACATATTGCTTTAAATTTGAATGAAGGTCACACGATATCTATTCAAACATCTGTTAATTACTCCTCTCGTCGTCCAATTTTTATAAATTTCCTACAATTCTACTGTTACATTTCCACTTTTCAATAAGCAGGGAGTCGAAAATTAAACCTTATTTGTCCTCAGGCTAATTTGCACAGGTGAGACGATCGGATTACAATCATGGGGCACAGAACGAATGTTTCGCAGGTGCCGAGCTGCAACGATGTTTGAGTGCGCCCTTCATCACGAGTTGCACTGTTGGACAGGACGAAAGGAAAGTGTTCGATAATGCTTTGATTTGCGTTAATTAAGTTTTTAGTGGGTCAAGAAGTAATGAGTTCTCGATGCGATAGGACATGACACTCGACCTCACCATTTCGGAATTAAAGGGAATCCCAAGGAATATTTGGTCGCTAAAAAGTGTCATACAATTGTTTCAACAAAAATTCGTCACTCAAAAAATACGAGTCATATGAACTGATGTGACACACAGATGCTGGCTTCAAGTGATGCTAAGCACAAGTGAGATGATACACAAGTGACATGATACACAAGTGACATGACGCACAAGTGACATGACGCACAAGTGGCATGGCGCACAAGTGATATGACGCACAAGTGACATGACGCACAAGTGATATGACGCACAAGTGACATGACGCACAAGTGACATGACGCACAAGTGACGGGACGCACAAGTGACGTGACGCAAAAGTGACGTGACGCAGAAGTGACATGACGCACAAGTGACATGACGCACAAGTGACATGACGCACAAGTAACATGACGCACAAGTGACGGGACGCACAAGTGACGTGACGCACAAGTGAGGTGACGCACAAGTGACACGACGCACAAGTGACATGACGCACAACCACACATTCCCTCTCACAGACCACGCAGCAAATCACCACCCTCAGGAAGGACACAGCCACTTCTGCAGCGCTCCCCCCCAGTATCATCTCAAGAGCCTCCCCCTCCGCCTGCTCACCGTCTCTTACGACCACCAACACCTTCAATTCATGGAGCGTTTTACAGTCAATATCAATTACGCATCCCGAATTTTCCGCCTGTCACCTCGGTGTCGCCTGCGTCTGAGCCTTCAGGCAGGAGCTTCTTCCTCTGGCGAGAACAGCGCTAGCACATTGCTTCGTGTTACTGCTTTCTTCACCAACACCTTGCCGAAAATTGAAGTAAATTGGATGGGGCTTAATCAGGCTTGTAGGAATTTGGAGAATCATTATTGAGCTTCGGTTTGAACTCGAGAAATTCAGAAAACAAGGGTTCACATGTATTTTTTTAAAGAAGACACCCAAAAAGAGAAAATTAAGGTATATGGGCCGGGCTTGGTAATCAGGCTTATAGGAATTTGATGAATCGTTTTCGTGCTTCGATGTGAACTCGAAAAATCTGTCGAGCAGGACTTCACACAAATGTTTAAAAACAGACACCTAAAGCAAGTAATTATTTTGGTGTGAAAAGAGAAAACGTGTGAAAACTGGAACATTCGCGTAGGATTCTTATACGAATCCTATATATCATCATCATAGTGTTAATTTTGGATGAGTGGTGTTACTCTAATGAAGAAATGATATCGAATTACTGGATTAACTTCTTTGGAATCTCAATACCTGAGTTGATAGAAAAACTCAGCCATAGTGTGTAGACCTCAGTGAAATTAACTGAGTAAAGAACAATTGACACGCACTATAAAAAATTGAATCCGTGCTTGAAGTTCTTTTCAGTACATCATACAATAATTTACTCCGATAACGCTAGTCATTTCCTATGATTTTCAATAAGACACAAAATTTCATGTTTCAATAAAATTATTTATTCCAATCCGTATCCATGAATTTGGTTCAAAATTTATTTCATTTTGTTTCCAAAAAATGTCCTCGTTGTAATGCTTCTTTGCATGAAGAAAATTCCAATTAGCAATAATTCAGCAGAAATATTATAAGCAACAAATCAACAAATCAGAAACTTGGAAATGTTCACAAAATGCATTCAGAGAGTTTGAAGCTGAGAGGAGATACAACGTGACTGTCATGAACATGAGCATTCGCTATACAATTAGGTATTGTTCACTTATCACTCATTTATGAGTTATGCACCAACACTGTGTGACACAATCGGTTGAATAAACCAACACTTTTAAAACACTAGTCAAAATGTCATGTTGCACGAATGAAAATTTGATGGTGTTGAAGGCCATTCATCTGCAGCACTCCCAAGTGCTGTTACGTAGTCTTTGTAAATCCGTGAACCTTCTGTAACATTTGAAGGTAAAATGGAATAATATTTGGAGGCTCTTGGGCTATCTATAGCTAGTGCACCAGACCACGAGAAACTACAATAACAACTATAGGAAATGCACCTCAAACATGTAGTAAAGCCAACATTCACTTGGGGCATGAAAGGTGGAATGACAGGAAAACTTTTCAGCGTCCGATACTAAATATCCCCGAATATTTTTTTTATTCTGCTCCTTTTGACTTTCCACTCGTGCATTCAGCGTCACAAACCAAATATCTCGAACGTCACTCTACATTCACCACCATAATCCAGTTCGAAAATTAACGTTAGAACTTGCTTCGAACTGCGATGACCAGCCAGTGCCTTTTGCATGTTTTCTGAGGGGATTTTCATAACGTCGGTTGTCACTGAGGGGATTTTCAAATTCTAAATGAAAGCTAAATGAAGACACTGTCCAGCTAATGTTGGCTTTTTTCAAAACTGCTTGCGACAATTGGTTTTAAATTTGAATGGAACATTGAACTTCAGTTTAACCCATTGCAGGAAACGTATTAACACGTACAGGATGCTTGTCTTTATGCACGTGAAAGGTATCAATCAGGGACAGCAACACCGACAGGGCAATGGCTGACTATACTGCATACGTGAGGTAGTTGGCAAATGCTGCATTACAGCTCCTGCGACGTGGAAAATTCCACCACTCAAATCGAGTTCATCTTTAGCAGAATGACTTGTGCTTCACATCGTTTTCTCGAGTAAGAATTTTGCACCTAATAATGCTACAGCTTGAGTGTAATATATAACTTCTATTTGCAAAACTGTGATTGTACATGTTACAGTTATTAACTAAGAATGATCAAGTTTTGAAGGAAGGTTACATTAAGGTAAGACCACCAGGCGACGTTTTTTGATATTCTAGCTGCTAGTGTCTGATCCGTTTGGAAGGTTTGGTCAAGCCATTTTGCATGCTGATAATAGCAAAATTTGCTAAAAGGTTCAAAGTGATCAAAAGCTGGCTCCAAGCAGTCACCAAAGCGTAGCTTTCGGTCGGAACCCTTGCATCGTCGAAACATCATGCGCTAGAGAATTGAGAAGCGTCTCCCTCCAAACGTAAAATACTGGGTCCGCCGAAAATGACAAAGCGATTTCGAATGCTCATAAAAAACAACCTAATAATGACACCAGAAGAAAATTACATCTCTGTTTATTACTTTGATTGCGATTTTGTTTGAAAGACGTCAAAAATATCCCCTATAGGGCGACCGCCAATAACAACTCAGTTTTGAGATTCGTTTCGGAAGGTCACCATCATTTGAATCGTGTTCAGTGGAACTAAATCCCCTTCGTGAGTTATTACTGCCTTTAGATCTTCTGACTTCTTTAGGAGTGTATGTACACTGTTCATTTAGGGTGCCCAGTAGGAGAAAGTCACATGGAGTCAAACTTGGAGAACGCAGAGGCTACGTAAGATCACCTTACCGAGATATAAGATTACCTAAATAAGAAGGCAGAGATAAAGCAAGATACCGACTGAACGACGAGATGATTATTACGAAGAAGCCTGAAGTGTCTTCGAAAGAGACGCTGCAACGATCCGATAGATTCTTTGTTCTTGAAAATAAATACATAAAGAGAAATGAACGAGGCTCGTCACTGCACTTCATGATACTGAAAGACCTACCAATAAAACAAATGCATTTAATGCGCATTACTTTAATGCGCATTACTTTAATGCTATGTTAAGTTTTTCCGTGTCTCATTATTACTTTTTTTCCAATAACTTTCAAAATCACAGCATCCTGTTTGCAGAACACTGTTATAACTCCATCAAACGGCTACAAGCTTACATAGGAGGTTGATGACTTCCCTTTAAGCTTACCCCACTCAATGTACGAGAATTTAGCACTGCACTACGAAACCTTTCTTCTTCATTGATTAGTGATATAACCAATACCCAGAGTCACGTCAAAGGGTCTGAGGTCAAATCTGAGGAAAGAAACGCCCTGCGACAGGCACCGGCGCAGTTAAAGGCTCAGTTTACTGATAAGAGAGTCAACAACGCGTTGAATTTCCATCACTGACTCACGCACTCTACTCTTCCAGCACAGACGAGGATAGGTCAGTGTTTACCAGCATAAATTCGCTTGTTTCTTGAGTTCCAGTGTTCTACTTGTTCTTGTTAACTAATTCATTTTCTTCTGTTCACCTGCCCTTCTTGTATTCCTTCATGTTTCTCTTTATTTCTTTAAGGTGATGACATTCTTTTACGTTACTTCAAGTTCTAAGGGGATTATTTCGTTCATTTGTGTTCTTCTGTTTTTTTTATGTGTGCTTCTCTTTTTAGCGTTGGTTATATTTCATGGGTTTGTTTTAGGTTCCTATGTTTTTCTGTATTCCATAGCACTATTTCGCGCTCTTTAGGTTTCTCTGTGTTTCCTTACGTTCTTTTTTTTTGCATGTCTCTTTGCGCGTATTTTTTAGATATTCTGTTTGTGTGTGCACATGAAAACTAACGAGTCGTGTTGAACACTCGAAAGATCGATGAAGCGCATGTATGCACTCACACTCAAACACATAATGTATCCAGGCGTGCATTGGTGCAGTTGTGTATATGCGATAATCGCGCTGCACAGAGCACAACACTGCACAGTGCACAGTTCTGCATTGAGCACAGCGCTGCACAGAGCACAAAACTGCACAGCGCACAGTTCTGCTTTGAGCACAGCGCTGCACAGAGCACAACACTGCACAGTGCACAGTTCTGCATTGAGCACAGCGCTGCACAGAGCAAAACACTGCACAGTGCACAGTTCTGCTTTGAGCACAGCGCTGCACAGAGCACAACACTGCACAGTGCACAGTTCTGCATTGAGCACAGCGCTGCACAGAGCACAAAACTGCACAGCGCACAGTACCCATAGAGCACAGCACTGTTTTGTTCTTCAGTGTAGATTATCCCACCGCATCGCCATCATTGTTTTGTTCGTAGTTTCCGCACGCTGATGTTCATCGTAATGGATGTTCTTTTTTCGTTATTATTAATTGTCGTGACATTTCTATTCGCCACATTCATTCATTTTCTACACTCCATTAATCATGATAAAGTATGTTTTGAGCTGCCACCAGCTCGATATTTGGGCAAATAATATTTATAGTGAATATCTATCAATAACGGTCGTCATAATTAATTAATTATCTGTGTTCTTCGGTAAGCGTGAGGTCAGAGCTGAAGGCTATTATTAATGTGCATTTTATCATTATATTATCATCCTCATCTCTTCATCATCATCTCTTTTCATCGCCACCTCTTCCTAACTTACAAAGGAAATTAAAGACACGAAAGATTACAAAGGTTCGCTATTAATGCTGACATCTATCATGTCACAATGCTGTTGAGGGAGAAGCTGGTTAGACACATAGTAAATATGTTTAACTTATCTGCGGGGTCCAGTTTGGGCGTTGATGAAGTAAGTACGAGGAGGCTGACTGCTTTTACGATACGATTCGCGACTAATTACAACAAGTCGAATCTCCACTAAATTTAGAGTCAACTGTCACTTTTACAATCGTTCAAAACAACGCGGGCCCATCGCCAAAGGCGATGAACCGCAGAGGAAGACACCAATAGGGTTAAATGATTTTGTATCGTTTCTCTTTAATATCTAAGTTATCGAGCGTGCCTTGACTGCCTTTGACGAACCCCCGCGTTAGACTGCCCGCGTAAGACTGCCCGTTGCCCACCACGGCTTGAGGAGTCGAAGGCGCGTCTCCTACGTTAGCGAACAAACACGTTAGGGACAGACGTGGTAGAACAGCAGTTAATTGCTAATAAGTGAAAAGCCCACGATAGTGATGAACATTAATTAGGATCCCGCATTCTATCTATAGCAATTAATAATATCCTGGATGATTAAGATTTCAAATACAAGAAGTACATTATGATAGAGGAATAAGAAAGTGGTATCCGATAACTCGAAGTTGTGATCCCTCGGTTGCGTCGTGGTGGTGATGTAGAGGAGGGAAGCTGGTGATGATGGTGAGGCGTCGCGTCGACTGGCGATGTTTGGTGGTAGAAGATGTTGTAGGCGATGTTTCGTGAAATGGCACGAGAGGCAGATTGTGGAGTTGCTTCGAAGTTGTGCTTATCCGCGAGAGTTTATCTTCGAGTACGGTTCTTTTCGAGGAGATGAAAGTCGTTGGCCAGACGTAGCATTTCAGTATTCCTCGTAGCGATTTCTTTATAATTAAAGATGTAGGGGAGTTATATCGTGAGAATATAACAGCACTGCACAGCGCACAGTACTCATAGAGCACAGCACTGCACAGCGCACAGTACCCACAGAGCACAACACTGCACAGCGCACAGTACCCATAGAGCACAGCACTGCACAGCGCACAGAACCCACAGAGCACAACAGTGCACAGCGCACAGTACCCATAGAGCACAGCACTGCACAGCGCACAGTACCCACAGAGCACAACACTGCACAGCGCACAGTACCCACAGTGCACAACAC
>JACJUY010000869.1:61028-84418 GCA_014220935.1 Platorchestia sp. MABIK | reverse complement strand
AGCTACTTTCTTTGCTCTTTTATTCATAATTAGGATTTGCAAGAAGCAAAACATTAGTATTTATCCAATTAATCATATATATTAGAAAAACGTGTCGGAGTCCAGCTCCATCATCAGTTCAAAAAATACAAATCATTTTGTATTTGAAATAAAAGATCGAAAGACTGTGAATGGTAATCATTAGGAGCAAATAGTCAAGTCATGAAAAAATATGTAAAAGGCCAGAAATTCCTGTAGATCAGAAGCACATGTACTAATGGTCCGTACCTTGCAGGATCCACTTGCTGATAGTACATTTCACTCGATTTTTGCAAGAAGTCTTTCGCTAAAATTTACCGCCTCACCTATATCAGAATACATTGCTGCGCTTCAGCAGTGAGGCATGTACTGTTGAACATTTTCTGGTATTTTTAAAGTAGAAAAATTCAAGCATGTTTGAGATCTAGTTCGCTGGCTGCGACTTTTGTCAACCACAAGACTATCTCGACCGTTGCAGGTGCATATATGTCTATAATTTGTGATTGCTTCGATGCGAAAAAACCTATTTGACCGAAAGCCCTCACAGGTAATTTTTTTGTCTTAAAAAATTGAAGGTTACTGAGCACAGGCGTGCATTGCGTAAATACATATCAATAATTTTAAAAGTGTTCATTAGCAGTGAATAAGATTTTCTGGAAAGATGTAAACGCTCTTTAAATGCAAATTCAAACTCGAAATGCGATTTTCTGGAATCGCTCTTTTTGATACAAATTCATATTCCAAATCGTCTTGAATTTCTCAATGATCATTTGGAGTTACTGCCGGAATTTGATCGTGATTCTGTTTCTTGATTTGACCAGGCGATCGATTGAGGTATTTGTCAAAAATGGAGTGAGTAATAAGCGTCTGAAGCTTGTATATACGCAGGCTGGTATCAAGAAAATCCTACTCAAGTACGTATCATCTTAACAGTCTTGAAATGTTGGTGTACACTGCAACAAGCTTTGGAGCTGTTCCTAATCGACCTGCACGTACTGGCAAAATTGATTTCATTGAAGCAGTTGTATTTCGTTAAATTCCTTCAAGTCGTTGACGTTGTCCTGTCATTGAAGTCGTTGAAACTGTCAAGTTGTTGAATTAAGTCAACGAAGACTTTGAAGCCATTGAAGTCATTGCGGTCATTGAATTTTGACGACAAAATGGGAAATTCTGGGCAGTAACCAACAAGATTAACTACAGTTGTTATAAAAGATGGACTCGTGGGTGCGATGATACGTTGGGACATCATCTGGTTACAGTGACTAAAGAAAATATATGTAATGCGGTGGTCGAACACCCAAACTTGTCCTCAGAGTTGAACTTGAAATTCTGAGCCTACTCTTCATAAATCCTGCTGTTTTAATACAGCTCTAAAAAAGAAATTAACAAAAAGTTTGAAGGTTTTCAAGATATTTTTTACAAGGATAGTATAAACATACCCACGAATCTCTATAGCACGTGACAGCAAGCATATACTCGTCATGCATGGTTACGCGAATAGACTTCCAGCTTAGTTTTCAAAAAACTTTTTAGGGAGGTAAATGTTCGTTGGTAAAAATATGATATCTAAGAATAAAATTTCTGTCGTAGTTCACTTGATTTTTATTATTACCGATTCTCTTCATAAAAGCATGCAAATCGAACGTCTTGAGACTTTCCTTCCCAGTCCAATGAAGGGAACCAATTAGACACCGTGCGTTAAAGCGTCACGTCACATTTGTGCGTGTGTTATTTCCTCAGGGAAACTGGCTCGTCCGCTGACTGAAGAATGTTCTCTCCTGCTGCATGAGACCGCCAGGATGCGCCGTTCCGCCTCTGATAGAATAATAATTCCATATCTAGAGTTTTTTTCGTTTAAGCCCTACTTCAATTGCCTCAGAAAAAACACGTAATAGAGGCTTTCACAGACAATGGATAGTTGGATAATGAAGATCAATTTGTGAGGAGCAGTCAGGTAGCCCCAAAGCCCTGGGGGCTTTTGCTTGCTGCGCACCACTCATGCCGCTCCAACGGAACGCGATTGTCGCGTCATTACGGCGAATAATATCGAACGCTTTGTACCGCGAGATGTGCCAGTGTTGCCGCGCTGGAAGGAGGTAGTCTGCAGTGGTGACATATCTACGGTGTAATTCCTCCCTCCTGTGCTGTTTATCCTTTGCCGGCAATCTCGCTCGCGTGTTTCCAAGCAAGATTTTCCCGCAGAGTTTCGTTCAGCCGTAACGCATCTTCCGCGGGTACGGACAAAGTGTTTGTCATCTGTCACTCGAAATTAATTGTCTCTTCTATGTACCATTACTTCGAAAATCTCACGACACTTCAGGTAAGGACAAAAGCAAGCACTCATACTTAGATGAGGTGTCTGGTACACGTTTTCAAGGGTACGACGAAAAATTTAGGATCTCCTTTGAGGCAATGGCCATGAGTGTTTTCCATGAAAAATGTTGATTTATCCTTCACAGATATTAGAGATAAATTTTTATCCATGTTCGCTAAATATAATTAGCTTAAAGGCCACAGCATTGCATCATAATGCCTCGAATTAGTCATCGCTCCCATTTAAGTTCACATTAGTGTCATATTAATCAATTAATTGAACATATCGTCGTATCCCACATCTAGGCGTTTCATTTTGTGTGTGCTCGTTGAAGTCTCCATAAATACCGCGATGCTCCGCCTCCAGCTCCTGCTCGAAGAGGTCTCGGCTTGCCAGTGTATCGTTGGACGTGTACGGCGGTGCGCGCTCTCTTTTTTGTCCTGCGCCCCAGTGCTATAAGTGCTTCATTACTTCCAGCGTAGGAATCGGTTCAAACAGAAGTGACATTCTCCTTTCGTTGAAAGGTTTGCTTTTTGGTGAAATCATTCCTAACAGTACGAAGGCTGTTTTTTCTTGTGATTTGTGGTATATTTTGTCACAACTGTAAGCACACAACCTGAAATTTATGTTTTTGTATCTTTTCACCTGTGATGCATAGCAGATCAAACTAAGCAGTCGTTGTCATAGAGAATTTTTACTGATTGAGAAATGTTGCCTTGAGGCAGGAAAGCGGGCTGCTGCAGTGAAGTAACAACACCCAGACATGCCTGCATGCCGAGGTCGCGCACCACCCATAAGGTCAACCCGCTCTTCCTTCCTATCGCTATCTCCTCTCCCTGCACATCTCGCCTCTGCGTAACACAACGCTCTAATCTCTCTCTCAAACGCTGTCGCAGCGGTACCGCTGGCGGCGCAAATTTTGTCAAGTCGGTTTGGCTGTACCACGTGAAGTATACTTAAGCTGTCAGCTATGCAGCTACGTGAAGCGAAGTAAAAAGAACATCCACTGTCAGCTGTGCAGCAACGTGAATTGTTTTGAAATGCGGTCTCTAGGCAAGCAACACTTTCTGAAATATATTACATAGGCTAATACGTTCTTCAATCTCACAATGTTTGCAGCGAGATAAGCAGACGCACCGTGGTGCCATGACACGCACATCTCTGTAGGGCCTCGCCCACAACATGTCGCTATCAAAAGTGGGACGTTATTAACAATAGATAAAATTGTGTGAAACCTATTGGTGCGTCATGAGCGTGTGTGATTTTAGTCTCTGAATAGGGCTGTTATGTTGAAAAATATGAAATTAATTTCTTGCATTTATTTTTAGGTATTTTGATGCGGTGAAATTTTCTATAATGTGAAAAGCATTTTAGCTGCAAAACATATTTTTGAGTGTACTATTAGCATTTTATTCAATAATTGAACGTAGATATTGAAGTTATTGAAAATTGATTAGTTGAATCAAGTTTCATTACTTAGTTGAAAATTTGAAGCTCTAACATGAGAGGTAATGGTGAGTTGCATGAGAACTTGCGATGTGAATTTGAATTACTGTTCAACACGCTTCATGCGATGGGTTCAACTGACGCTCAGTATTCAATTCACATATAAAGTCAATTGTAGTTTAACAATTTAGAAAATAGCAAACATTAACTGGATCGTACCTTCATTTAGCTTTCATATAATATTTAGAAAAATTGAGTTGGTAACTGCAGGTCGGTCAGCAGCATTTTGAAAATACCCTTAGTGACCACCGGTGGGTCCCTTCGCAGGAAAGGTTTGAGTAAAGTTGTACATTTGTGATTTAAAACTAACACTTTTAGCATCGCTCGTGCGTTGACTGCAAACTAATTGAAATGAGTTTATTTGTTTGGAATACGATGTCGAGTTTCATCCGCGTCAGACGCTGACGACATTGCATACTATGTTTTTGAATTAAATTTGTTACAAGATGTAAACTGATGAACCACTCTGACATTTTTCTCTATGTTTTTAACCTTGAATGAGAGAAAAGTATATGGCATAGAGGGAAGATTCTAAGGTCAATTTCAGTTCACCCATTTGAAGGCTGCAGTGTATTGCATATAAAATCAATATGTTTCTTTGAGTGTATTTATTCACAAATTTACTCAAAAATTATGATTGGTGTTGACAACATTCTTACATTTAAAATTTTACGTAATGTCCTCTTAAAGTACTAACGCAGACCGTGTCGTGACCCACCGATGGTCACAGAGGGAATTTCCACAATGCAGGTGGCCGGCTTTTGGTCACAAACGCAATTTTTATGAATTTAAATTGAAACCAAATGAAGGCACGATCCGTTCAATGTTTGTCGCTTTTAATATTAAGTTCTAAAATTAACTTTAAATTTGAGTTGAATATTGAACTGTAGCATAACTCACCGCAGCCAAAATTTTGAGTGTCAATATATTATTCATACGACTATATTTTAGAGTCAGACATTTTCATTCAGCAAATGTGATTCAAAATTTATTCCATCGTACTCGACATTATGAAATAAAATATCAGCTATGAAAATTACACTCTCTAGCTTCAGCATCGTAAATCATTAGTTTTTGGCGGCAGTCGACTGAATCGTAGGGATTATACGGATAAATACATAGTTGAATATGACCTCTATTTCATTTTTAAATAAATGGCTTGCTAAATATAGCCCCTATTTCATTGTTAAATATATACTTTACGTATAACCTCTATTCCATTAAATAAGCCCCTGTTTAATATTTGAATAAAAACCTTGTTAAATATAGCCCCTATTTCACAGTGGTAACAGTACATCAAATAATAGGTGAGAGAGAATAAAAGATCTGCGCTGACGTGCCCATAACACAACCCGGATTAAACGTAATGTAACCATGAATACGGATTACCAAAACTAACGTAAATCCGCCGCTAAATAACTCACGATCCTGTATTTTCACCGCACATTTGTCTGTTAACCCTCGTGCACTCTGAGCGGACTCCTGTGACAACCTGAACAATTTTTTCCTGCACTCAATGGAAATCGTATTCTTATCTATCAGTATCAACGTTGTTGATGCTGATTTCGAGCTAAACCGACCTACAAGGAATTAATGAAATTCGTTGAGCATCAATAATGTAGCTTTAGAATGGCACAAAGCACTAGCTACATTATACCATTTAACACTATTTGTTACGTTATGTCATCTATTGGGTGATATTTAGCATTACTTACTCTATGTCGTTTAGCACTGTGTAGTTACATGATGCCACTATAGCCCTAGTCATACCCCATTAACTAGCCCTAGTTATTCGGTGCTGATGAGCACGAGTTTTAAAACATCATGCAGCACTATTTACACGATGCCATTTAGCATCAGGTACGCAATAACAACTAGCTCTAGCACCAGGTACGCAATAACAACTAGCTCTAGCACCAGATACGCAAGAACAACTAGCTCTAGCACCAGGTACGCAATAACAACTAGCTCTAGCACCAGGTGCGCTATAACAACTTGCTCTAGCACCAGGTACGCAATAACAACTTGCTCTAGCACCAGGTACGCAATAACAACTAGCTCTAGTACCAGGTACGCAATAACAACTAGCTCAAGCACCAGGTACGCAATAACAACTAGCTCTAGCACCAGGTGCTCTATAACAACTAACTCTAGCACTAGGTACGCAATAACAACTAGCTCTGGCATAGCAGTGTCACTAGAGAGCGCAGCAAGCAGCAGTGGGATGTTTAGTTGGTTGATTTGAGCAAGTTTCGTTTTGTGTTAATCTTTCTTCTACCTCAATGCTGTAGCAAGCAAGGCCCGGTGCTGTAGCTGCTGCAGTACACTGTAGATCTAGGAGTGAAATGTTGACCGACTCTGATGTGCGAGGTGCTTTGCTACACCCCTACGTAACCTCTGCTACACTCCTACGTAACCTCTGCTACACCCCTACGTAACCTCTGCTACACTCCTATGGGACCTCTGCTACACCCCTGTAACCTGTGCTATACCCCCATATAGCCCCTGCTACTCCCCCCATACACCTCTACCACACCTCTAATTAAATAGCCCCTGCTTCACATTTGGTAACTCGGGCTCCACCCTTAGGTCACTCCTACTTCATGCTTAGATAACCCTATTTTACATCTAGGTAACCTCGTATTTCCCTCTTGAGTAACCTCTGCTTCACCCTGGGTATTTCTCGCCTTGCATCCAAATAAACTCTGCTGCATACCTAAGCAATGCTCAACGTTTATGTAACCTCTGATTCACTTTGTTTTGAATCTTCGAACTGAATATTGATTCACTGTATATGAGATCGTACTGAAATAGCCTCAATTAACAATGAAATATATGTGCATAGATTTCTTTTACTGCATCCTCGACTAATTTTCATCCTCATGAGAACGCCGTTAACATCTGAGAGCCACGGAGCCATGAATAATAGATTTGAAACTTACTTTCTCTTCAATAATGTTGGAAATGATCTCATGCGTTGCTTATAATTTCACTTGTTTTTCGCAGTGTATTTCATAAAGGGAAACCCCACAAAATTAATCATTTTTTGTAACGTTCAATCATGTGTTTTGGCCTATCGAGAGTCTTGAAAACCTTCTAATTGCTTTTAAAAATCGTTCCTGACTTAATAGAATACTGATATTTTGTAACGGAGTTCTGTTGACCATAGTAAACACATGAAGTAAGATTTGCTTCATGATTTCTTTTGATTTTAATTGCGCACTCGCAGTAAGAATGCGCTTTCGTGTGACTGGATACAAAAAGTAAAAAACCTAAAAAGAAACACCTTGTGCTTTTACGCTAGAAACACTAGACTTTCAGAATATGTAGAGAGGCACTGAACTGTCAAACATGAGAAAGTGCTGTTCGTCTTTTGCCCTGAAAAGACTGTCATTTCCTGCACTTTTCAATGTAACTGCAAATTTTCATTTATATCTTGGGTTTTGTCATTATTTTAACAACGTGAAAAGCATCAAAATATAAATTCACGATGTGAAATAATAAGTCATCCATTCCTTTTTTCAGAAAAATTGTACTCAAAGAAGTGGAACATTAAACCATAAATTGCGTATTGTGGACCTCATAGTTATGTTTCGCCAATAAACATAAGTAACGCTTCAGAGTTCTTGGATCCAGTGGACTGATTGTGTTGTATAGGAGGTGCAGTGAGAACTGTCCGTACCAGGAATCATGGTACTCGTGGGACCACCAGCGTCGATGTTGCTGTCACTAGTGGTGCTGTCACTGGTGCTGGCAGCAGCTGGCAGTGCTGGCCCTGGCCTTCTCATCTCGAAGAGCATGGCTCAGTGCAGAGCTTCCTGCATCAGCTCTGTGAGTATCCTATTTCCGTTTATTTTGTCTATGCTCTATTTCTAGGTAAACGATAAGCCCTGATTTATACTTGGGATCTCCTACTTCTTGCTTGTCTCACATCTAAGCTTGTCTCATCAACTCTTGTCTCACATCTAAGTAACTGAGTTTTGCATTTAAGTGACTTCATTTCTAGATAAACCCTGCTTAACACATGGTAACTTCTACTTCTTACTTCGGTAACCCTTGTTTCACATCTAGATAGCTTCGCATTGCACGCCTGAGTAAATTCTTTGTACGATACTTCTGGTTAACGCAGCAAATAGTAGGCTGTGTTAATCCGCCGGTTCCGTGAGATTTTATCCATCAAATATAGCTGTCAGTTTTTTATTGATATTTCATGTTCTGGTTGTTAAGAACCCTCGGAATTCTTCCTCCGTTCTTACTTTTGCCGAAAGGGATATTTTGTCCAATGTGTAACATGGGTCAAAAGGGACATTTTCCCCATCCAGGGTAAGTTTGTGTTGCGTAAGAGCCGCTGAATGAGGCATGCGTTGTCGTTCTAGCTTAATGGCTCCATTTGCTTATCTTTACTAGATTTTCACGGCCCTTGTATCCTGCGAAGCATGCACTGTTTTAGGCCTCCAAGCACTTCCAATTTTCTTTATCTCTTCAATAGCGAGGCGAACTTACGCTTATCATATTCGGTCAGGCCGCTCGATCCTGAACGAGTGTCATACTTGAGCTTCGGTCCTATTCTGTTCTACAGCTTATTTGACTTCATTTTTGTTCTCGCGTGGACCTTATGAATAGCATGTCGATTTGTGAGCGCATTTGAATAAATGAACTCAAGTGGCGGTAATGCCAAGGCCTCCTCGTGTGCGACGGACTGGTCGGGATCCCTTCAAGGATTTTTATCAAAGCGGACAAGTCGTAAAACTGTCCCGTGTCACGGACGACGCACTCTAAATCCAAGCCAATAGTCGATCCACACTAACATATATGGGCTCACTCATTCTGGTGAAGCGGACTGCAAGTGAAGCAGTTCACTTATCTTGGAGCTCCTTTGCCCGTGCGTCCATGTGCTGAAATCGCGTGTCGCTGCGGTGCTGGGGTGCGGCCGTCCTAGGCATGCAGTTGCGCCTGTACGTTGTGAGCTTCGCTACTTTTAACCTTTCCGTGTTGTGCGTCGACGATAAATTGTTATTGAGCTTTCTTGACGTACTAGAGTACTTGGCCCGTTAAAAACGAAGGGATTCACCATTTTCTTTGAATAAATCTTGCAGATGTGGATGACAAACAATTATATCCATCCTAATAGAACGTGTGATAAAATATTCTTGTACTTGTGCACTGGTGAAACTCGTATCACATGCACGGTCATTAAGCATCCTCATGAGCGTGACAGAAAGACAGAAGAAGCGGACACCAAATAAATAGTTAATAAATAAGCACACCGAGGAAATTATTAGGTAAAATTACAAATGTTGACTTGCAGTTGAGTGTTCACTTAAGCATTCACTCAAACTTTGCCTTTTGAAGTTCAGTTCAGGGCCAGGACTTCCACGATTTACGTGACGCGTGACACAAAATCTAATTTTATATGTGTAAATATGAATATGATATCTATAATAAATTGACTTATGTTTTCCTCGTAAGGGAAAAAATGCTGTACGTTTTAGGGTTGATTGAATGATGAGTAACTCGCAGTAATGGAATAATTTACTTCTGGGCTCTGCTCGCCGCTGTCACAATGGATGACTCATAGATAAATTCATCACAGCAATTTTGGAGTGCTTCTGTTTTTGTCAGATAAATCTGATTGTGTTATCACCACACTTCTAAATTGTCTCCATATTGACTGCTGTTCTGATACAATCAAATAACTGCTGTTGGTTTACACTCATTTTGTGTATGGTGTGTATGCATCCCGTAAGTACAAAATTTCGTGACTGTCCGATTTAGGAATACATTGCTCACTTAGTTTTGAGAGGTTGTGTTTAATTACACCATTTAATCATATCTACGATCATCGTAAAAAATTCTGTCGATAAATGCGAATCAAAAAATGACTAACACGCACATCATTTGTTTATTTTTACCTCGATCCTGAATTTATTGATGTTGACTTTGAATAGGAGAACTGACGCATTTTAGCTGGTAAGTCAATCCTTGTATTGAGGCTTATTGTCGAATACATTTATGTAGTTATACAATCTATCGTACTTCATCTAGTTAAATAACTTCCTTCTTAGGGTGCTATACGGTAACTTTCAGGAAAGCATCAATTACCTAATTCATTTCCATAAGTCATGCAGGTCATGTGAGTGCGTATCAGGGATACGAGCAACAATTAGCACATTCTTTTCCATAAGTCATGCAGGTCATGTGATGAGTGCGTAGCAGGGATGCGAGCGGTGCTCCTTGACACAACTGCAAGCATTAGAAGAAGCATCACTTACCTGATGGAGTACTATCAGTTCTCATGTTCATTTTCTGCTCATTTTCCGTCACACGAAAAACTGTGTCAACTTTCGACGGCGATGATGCGAACGGGAAGATGGAGGAAATACTCTAATTTCATTCACGTGATGTTCTATTTTAATGTAACTTTCATTCCGTGCAATTTCCGAGTCAAAGCCCTGTTCCGACTCAAGTCAAGATGTCTTGAACCGCAAGTAAGATATAAATCTTTCGTCATCAAAACACTACTTGAGCGATCATTTTGCCTATATTTTTCTGTGTACTGTACATGTACATCGTACGTGTATGATATCAATGGTTATCGATAAAGCACGTAATGCTTTTAATTTGTTTGGTAATGTGAAACTGCATTGCTCTTGGTTTACTTGAACAACTCAAAGCGAGTCATTAGCGCACCAATGACGCCGTCTTCATTTTCTCTTCATTTGAAATTTGTCAATCTTTCTCAAATTAATCCAAAGCCAATTTATCCATCCCATTAAAAACCATAATTTAAATATGTTTTTACTGGCGGTGCCTTGAAATGCGTACCATTGATACGCTCATTAAGTACATCCATTTACTTGAGTTTATGTTTCTTCAGTTACCGATAGAAAAATTATTTATCAGTAAATTTATGTCTAAATACAAGATGGTATTATTGCAACAATTACAAGATAAAACGATTTACGTCTCACACGGTTGAATGCAATTAAAGTTTTGAAGACTATTTGAGCAGCAAGTGGCTGCTGAAAATTGACACAAGACCAAGCCTTAGCCGAAATTCTCAACGGCATCTGTAGACTAGTTCGTAGGAACCTAGTAATAATTTTGACCCGCTGCTCTGGTGGCCTAGCCTTCCATTTCCCACGACCGCAGTTCGTTGCGCAGAATGACAGCATGTGACCCCCATTCCTCCGCTGCCGTTCTCGTCTCGATCGTTCGCTAATTTCATGGCGATAATCAGACCGTAATTCTCTGACTCTCTCTCTTTGGTCTCATTGCACGGCCAATTGACTCTTCCGACCGTATTGTAATGAGTGTGTTTACTGCCTCTTACGGTCTGATGCTGGCGCGTGAAATCATTCGTAAGAGGAAGGAGATGTTTATTACGATGAATACAGGTCGCGAAACACAGAGCGGAATTTTATCAGAATAGAAAATTTCACCGTTCGGATGAGCAGGAACTAGCGGCACATGTCCGACGCGCGCTTATTTTGATGTGCTGCCTGGGTGCTGTTTGTAACTGGGGTCGGATCGTGTGTTGAGGAGCTGTGGAATGAAGGAGAGTCCTGCAACTTTGTAATATTCAGGAGATTTACTCATTTACTTCAGTTCAAGTATCAACAGATTCGTCTTGAAGATATACGCATTTATTTCGGTTCAAATCTCAGCCGAGGCGACGGTGAAATTTACTCTTTTACTTCATTTCAAGTATCAGCCGCCATAATTAGTAAGCACTGAATATCAAGTTATTTACATGCAAAGTGGGTCTTGTGCTTGTGAAATGCAGAGCTGTTCCCCATCATGTAGCTAGATTAGCTCCTTCAAACGCCGTCACCCAGCGCAACTTTGCTGTCGAATTGCTAGTGATTTCCACCAATTGCCCTACGTGTTGCCGTAAGTGTTGCAAATGTATGTTAATTCACGTTAATTTGCCATTGAATCTGAACCAAGTAACGTCATTCTATCAAAATTTGTGGCTGGGTTCTTTAATTATCTTGCATGTCCGCGTCCTGAAGCTGTTGCTTTTAAGTGAGCCTTCAAATTATAGGCGTTTCCGAACACTTGCTTATTTTGACACTAGAGGGGCGCTCTTAATAACATCGAATTGGCCATATGTGTAAATGTGCTGATGTGGCTCAGCCATATTGATTCGTCTGGAGGGTAAAATCAGCAAATTATCCATCCGAGTTTTAGCTCGCAGTTGATCTTCTCGGACGTATTCCAGCTCCTGTATTCCTTTTTTACTGATTACTTCAGTTATTTCGGAGTGCGTTCATCGTATTATTGTTATTTACCTGATTGTTGATTACTATCGCTATCATAGCTCTTCGTTTTGAGAAAAATCAATTTTTCTAATTAACGGACGTAATTCATCGGCTGCTGAAAATTTGTGTTGGTGGAAACATATCCACAAATATGGCGACCAAATTATTGGTAACAGCTTACGTTGTAATGATGAGAACGAACGAATTTGTGAGTAAACATGGCGGTATAATGCGAGGGCTTTTAGGCACCGAGACTCCTATCATATTGCCCCTCTGGCTACTGGTATTGGTTGGTGTGATTAGTTAAACCTCTAAATAAGTCATCATTCAAAATTTCACTTCAATCCTTATCTTTGAATACTTGAAAAAATTCTAAGTAGTTTACTTTGCCAGGGCACCCACTGTCTCCAACAATGGTGTTCAGATATTAGTTTATCACTATTCATTATAACCTAGCAAGTTCTTGCCGTTGGAAATTAGAAATTTTTACTCGTGTATTTTTTTCGAACACTGCTTGGAACACCGGCGTGAAGATTGGTCCCTTATAAATATATCACAATTCTGTATATTTTTACCTTACATGCTTGTTTCTTTGGAAATTAAAAATTTAAAGTTGTGGATTTTTTCAAACACTCTGAAACACCGGTGTGAAGATCACTTTTAATCATATCACACACTAAAATACCCTCGCTAGTTTTTGCCTTCTAAGATTAGAATTTTTTTGCAGTAGATTTTTCCGAACGCTGCTCGTAACACAGGTGTAAAGATCACTTCTAGACACATCACACATTAAAATACCTTTGTTAGTATCCCCTTAGAAAATTAGAAATTCTTGGTAGCGTATTTTTTCGAACATTGCATGACACACCGGTGTGAAAATCACTTCTAAACATATCACACATTAAAGTACCGTTGCTAGTATTGCCTTCGAAAATGATAAATTTTTAGTGGTGTATTTTTTCGAACACAACCTGAAACGCCGGTGCAAAGATCACTTCTAAACATATCACACATTAAAAACCCTTGGTACTAATTCCTGTTTAAGATTAGAAATTTTCAGTAGTGTATTTTTTCGAAGGCTGGTCGGGACACCGGTGCGAAGGTTGCTGCTGGTGTGTGTGTGGGCACCTCACGGGCTGCTCCGTGCACAGCACAGGGGCAGCTCTGTTATGCGTGTTAGCGAGGCAGGCAGGACAATGGCTGGCACAATTGTGCTCTGTACAGTCGCACACCGGCCTGCTGTAGTACAGCTCAGCATCCTGTGCGTGGCAGCTGCTTAAGGTATCTACCTCCTAATTTATAGCTTTGCTGGGTGTCATTTGTACTCCAGTGTTACTATGCACAACTGTCCAGTGCTGTTGTACGCCAGTGTAACTGTGCGCCGATTGTACACCAGCGCTGTTGTAAGCCAGTGTTATTGTGCACCAATTGTAAACCAGGGCTGTCGTGCATATGGGCAGCTGCCCACAGATGCACCAGTGCATCTGTGCTGCAGTGCGCGCTACAGAGCAGCTGCACACTAGCGAAGCTGCACAAGATGTGAAGCCGAGCGTTGGACCCACACCCACACCACAATTAAATGAACGATAAGAAGTGAGCGCACTTCCTGCACATCACAACGCTGCCGAGACAAGAGAAGTCACTTTGTGCTTGTCGGTTGCGAGATTCAAGTAATTACTTATCAGATGCGCAAAATTTCTTTTGTGTCAGGGTGTTAGTTATGTGGTATTTGCGATCAAAAGATATCTTCAAAAAATTTATGGTTTTCCTCAAAAAACTGCTATTTCTGCGACTTCGCGAGTTAGTTATAAGCTCGAAGTTGTTGAGGTGATGCTTCTATTTTCTTCTTGTGGATAAAAGTATACCTTGAGACCTTATTGTTCATGTCCAGATCTAATCGTTAACGCGACAAAATTGATGGAGCTTGACGTTAGTGTGTGAACGAACTGTGTGTTCTTCTGTAGCTTTGACACCAGTGCTGCTGGTTACGTTGTTGTGTGATGACATGTCCCTGGTTTAAATTTGTTCAAATCCCATTGAAAAAACCGCATCTTAGTACACTATGTGATTGCTACGACAATTTTTTTTCCATAATCGTGTATGTCGTGCGAGTGCGTATCTGGGGTACGAGCGCTGCTTCGTAATGCAGTCATCATGGCATTAGAGAAAGAATCGAATTACAACTTAAAATGTCTTTGTTTAGTTTTAGGAGCATCAATCGTGCACGTAAGCTTTAGGGCGATTTGTTCCAGTCCGAGTTTAAACTCAGGCTTGAGTTCTGTGCTTTGAGTTCGTTCGTTTGAATGTTCGTTGCAGGTCTCAAATTTATTTGATCTATGAAGAAGAAAGGAAGTTTTCATACTATGACTGATGGTAAAAAGAGGTGGCTTAGGTATTTATCTTGACGTTTCGAAAGCTATATCCTTCATCGACGACCCATCGCGGAAACAAATCAAAAAATGAGTGAGTGGCACGACGATTAGTGATGGAATGGACTTATCCCTGACAAAACGTCTGTGGTGTTTGTTTCCACAGACTTGGAGACGTGAGCCTCAAATTGGATTGGTGGCCACTCGTATGGAAATTAAACACGGCCCACCTCTGATCAAAAGGTGGGCATGTCTTGTGACGGAAGCTTTGGCTTTTTGGGCCCTCCTGAATGGCTTCGGGGGCAGAGTTGCGGTTGCTGTATTTTCCGCCGTCTGGGATTACCTGTAGTCTTTTCGGGTGTCTGATTTTATTCTGTCTCTTTAAGGATATGAGATTTAAGATGGATTTTTGTTCCTTGAACGTGCCTGTGTTGCCAGTCGCCGGTTTTGCACGTATTGTGACCCGCTTCAAGGACTAAGGATCTTCTAAGTACCCACGAATCTTGTTGGCTTTCGGGTGGTGTGGTTGGTTCAGATGCGATGATATGCTCTGCTTTAAATTCATAGAAATTTCTTCTTAGAGGTTACAAAAAATGAAAATTCGACTACACTTTTTCGTGTTTTCATGTAAAGTGTTAGCTGTTAAGCAGAAACTATCCAGAAAACGAGTGTTCGAGTAAATAAAGAGATATTTTGTGCCCATGTATTCAGAGATACCAAAATATGCGTGTATTCGATTTTAGTGTAGTTTATTTCTGTGAGAAATTAACTTTGAATTTCATTATGAACTTGTACGAATAAAAGGAGTGAGACATCCAGCGCCAACCTTCATGAATGCTGAATTACGCGATTCGAGTAAAATTTCTCTAAAATCGCTTCCCTAATTATGATTATTGGTGCATTACACTAAAGTTTCCTGATGTTTACCCCACACCACATTTTTGTGACACGCAAGACGATTCATCAAAGTTAATTCAGCGTAAAACGCCGAATAACAAGGAAACGATGGTTCTGAAGACGATGTAAATTGGATACGAAGGCGTTACGAGCAGCGAGCTCGGCTTGGACGCCGCAAGATGCCAATATTAATTCCACTGGAACAAAATATTGACGTCTGGGGCAAGTGACTCTAACTAGGCACGCCTCACCTCAACCACCATGCTAAATTCTGGTTCTAAAGCTCGCCTTCGACGCGCGCCGCTCGCTAACTTAGCGTATTGGACTCTCTGAGTTTTCCAGGTGTTAAAATATGATGGAAATAACATCTTTACTGAAGCAGTGTCTATCGTTAAAATTACATATCTCTGTCAGCCTATAGTTAAAAATCCTCAGGTGTACAGCTTGGGTTCTTGGAATCAGTCAGTTGTTAAAATAAGCGAATTCAAATAATAAAAGCATTACGTATTCATAAACTTAGACCTGCCCTCAATGAAAACACGTACCACTTTTTTGTTCTAAAATTATTCAATAGGACTGCAGCTTGAAAGTTTGAAACAACCGCTCGATCGTTCATTTCGCCCCTGTCTTTTGTGGCATTAACATTTACTGTTGTGCAATGCAGTTATCTAGTCTTGTAATTGCATATTTTTCTGATACAAATTTTGTCTCTAGTCATTTTTTTGCTATAATTTTTAACATTTTTATTGTGTCTGATGTGGCTCAAGTATTAGATTTGCATTTTATCTATGAGAGTGTGAAATTTTTCAGTATATTTTCAGTTTAAGGATGATGTTTGTTAAATTGAAACGTTTCTTTTCATGGACAATTTCGCACAGTTTAAAAATTGGAAAATACATTATCTAAGAGCATATAGGAGTCTATACATTGCAGTCAATTGCTCAGTGAAATGAATTTATAGCATATGTTGCTGAACGGAGATCGCTCCTCAGGGAGCGTTGAAATTAACCCAATGTCTTCTCACTTGCAAAATTCTAATAGAGCCTCTATCGCTTGTGTTATGTTGGTTCTAGTTTCCAACCCGCTGAAATTATTCAAGTTTCCTGCATACCGAAATTCTTGAAAGTGATCAACCATTTTACTTAATTAAATTTAAATCTTATGATGAGCAACGTTTCGGCGGACAAATGTCTTGATGAGACTCGTATTTGTACATCGAAACGTTGCATTTAGGGAAATTTGAACATGATTTGGTTTAGTGATTGAGTCTTTACAAACGTTGTCGTGCCATGACCATGGAGATTTTTTTTTTTTCTTCAACTGACCGCTACGATATCCGTTTAATTTTGTCTTCTCTTTAACATCGGATGCTAGGCGTGAAACTTGGAATGAAAAGACTCAAGTTCGAGTCCTCGCCGTTGTGCGGTGCATTTGCTGATGCGAGCAGCTGCTCTGGTGATTGTAGAAAACGAAGCACTCAAATAGGAGGATTATTTATTGGACAAACCCTCATACTAAATAAATTTGCACTTTACTCCTTCCGTTTCAGGTGACGCCCTGAGAAATTGTTGCTATTGCTTATAAGAACATTTAAAGCTGGAATGATCAAGAAAAAAAATGTTCTTTTCATCGATGGCAGTCACGTGTATGACTCACTGACCTCTTGACCTGACGGTAACTGCATGGTTTAGTCTGTCAATTATTTATTAATACTTAGACTGCAGCTGGTTATAGTGCAGCTTAATATTCAACTCAAATTCAAAGTCAATTGTAGTAAGCAATGTTGAAAATAGCAAACATTAACTGGATCACACTTTCATTTAGTTTCGATTTGGTTTTTATAAAAATTGAGTTTGTGACTACTGATCGGTCGTCATCATAATGAAAACTCCCTTAGTGACCACCGGTGGCTCACGTCGCAGTCAGAGTGTTAAGTTGCCCCGCTCACCAACACCCACTTAGGTATGCCTCCGTCTGTAGTGCTGGTTAAATATCAGGTGTCCATACAGCTTTACTTCTTGGGCTCTGCATCTCACAGTAGTATTCTCCTACATTTTTCTCGTTGTTCTCTTAACGTACCTGCATTAAATTTGGATTTACAGTTGAGAAGTTATGATTCCATTTACTTGCTTTGTTTCTTTTTCGTCCACAGTGCTGCAGTTGCTACTCGTCTCATAATTACAAGCCTTTGTGTTGCAGTTGCTACTCGTCTCATAATTACAAGCCTTTGTGCTGCAGTTGCTACTCGTCTCATAATTACAAGCCTTTGTGCTGCAGTTGCTACTCGTCACATAATTACAAGCCTTTGTGCTGCAGTTGCTACTCGTCTCATAATTACAAGCCTTTGTGCTGCAGTTGCTACTCGTCTCATAATTACAAGCCTTTGTGCTGCAGTTGCTACTCGTCTCATAATTACAAGTCTTTGTGCTGCAGTTGCTACTCGTCACATAAGCCAGAGCCCTAATGCGACTGTTGCTCTTCGGACTAACTTTATTTACAGAGTATTTCGTTAAAGGTTTGAATTTGCTGTTGACTTGCCTTCTTTATTCCATAAAATTGTTTATGTTTTCATTCTTCATCACTAGATTTTTTTCACTAAATATTAATATTGTTTGTGAGTCGTTTTTTCATTGAATTTTATTGTGCAAGTCGGCGCAAAATAAATGAATATATTACTAAATAAGCAGGCTAGTTTGTTCATTTTTATAAAGTGACCCTCGTGTCATAGTTTTGTTCGTAGCATGCGTGGAAAATTATGTCCGTTTATCCTTTTAGAAATTAATAAAGTAATCCGGAGTAATGAGAAATGCTTTCTTCTTGGCTCTCAAAAACAATGAGTGGTCAAAATTTGAATTTTTAAAATCAATTGTAATTTCCTCATTGAAAATGAGCGTGAGTGTATACTGTGAAGACAGACGATTAATGAATCTGAGTGCCTGGGGTCAGTACGCATCACTTACCAGCCTCGTCACTGTGCGTTCCACGTGGCCATACACGTCGGTTCCCAGCCTCGTCATCTCCTGCAAAAATCAATTCTCTGTCGTCATAGATTAGTTTGGCCTTCGGAAAGGAAGCAATCAATTTGGTCACCGTGAACATTTCTATCACCGGGAACTGACCTGCGCTGCATTCAGCCATGCTTCAGACCATAAGTAATGGCTCTCGAGAACCATTTGGCAGTCTCTTCTCTCCATTCTTTTTCTCTGGACTCAAGAACACGATCATTTTTCATGAAAATTGCCTGCGGTTTCTTCTCTCTTCTCCAATTTAGCAGCTGATTCCTTCACGGTCAGGTGTACTTTCCAGCATGATGCTTGGCTGATTCTTCACCACTCAATTTTGTTGATGAACGTCGAGCTATAATTTGAAAGGAACGCTGCGAGGAGCGAGTTGTTTCGTTCTGGTGCTCGCCATGAGTGAGTGGGATTTCTTTCAATGTTCAGATTGTCTGAGGCCATCGCCGAATGCTTTCACGATTCTTCGTTCTGTTGAGTAGGACTCTCCGAGTTATTTTCCCCCTTACATTTGAAAACATTAAGTGCCCGTTTTATGCTTCATTTGAAAATGAATCGCGCAAAGGCGAGTTACGATTCTTTAGAATTAGCTAAAGATTCCTAGACGTTCTAGTTCACTGAAGCAGAGCTGACGGTCGTGACTAGGAATAGACAGATTTCTTATTCTTCGTGGAGCTTATCCGCCATACTGGAAGTTAACACATCCGCTGAAAGTTTGGTTCATGAACGGTGATAGGTTGACCGAATAATTTTATGTTTGCCATGTATGAATCACTCTAGCACTCCATAAGCCATGGTCCATTTGAACAGCATGTATTTGTTGAATTCCATTTCGTGATCCGAGGGAAAGTGCAAGGCCGAGGTGGTGTCTGCCAGCTAATTAGCGAGAAGTGCCTTGCTTCGCTCGATTCATCCACCCTGCAAGAATGGGAGGTTAATGAGGCTGTGTGCTGCTAATAACTCATTAGGGGGTGACGGCCGGGGCTACACCGCGCCCTCTCATGTCGGGGCCACCCACCTGCTGGGCTGTGGGGCGCAGCGCAACGCAAACACCGTCTCCAAACCTGTGCACAAAATGTCACTTTGCGTAAATTTGTCTTTCGAAAAATGTCACTTCTACGCAAACTGCGTTTAAAAAAATTGCCGTTTTCACCTTGTGAGGAGTGTTTCGAAATTATTCTGTGCATTCAGTGGCTGCAAGAGTCATTTTACGAAAACCGGATTGAAAGAAACTGGACTTTATATTTTACGAAAAAAATTCAAAACCATTTTGTGTAGATATTGGACACACATAAATCACGTTTATGCAGCATACATTTCAAGATGAGGGCGTAGTAATTTTTATGGGGAGTTCTCCTAAACCATTTTGCGCACGCGGGTGGTTTGGGTAAAGCACATCGGTCCTGCGTGCCCGGGCAGTCTTGGTCTAGAGACTGGAATGTCTCCTGGAACGCGGCTCAGCGGCGGCTGTCTGAGTCGGAGGCAGGCAGTCGAGATGCGATAGTCAAAGTTGAAGTTCTCTGTACGATTTTTCTGCCCAGGGACCAGATTATCTTACTATTCACATCGTCGTAGCGGTGCAGCTGTCTGGGTATGTTCTCCAAAGTCAACTAGTAAGGTATGTGCTGTTATTCTGGAAAATTGTCGCGAATTTCATTTGAAAAACAAACTCTATATTTGGGGTTTCATCTAGTGAAAACTGCACAAGTCGGTTTGGAAGCGGTAACGCTCCCAGCTGTGCCGCTACGACGATGCAAATTGTTCAAAACACGGCTTCTGGAATAATGTCTGGCTAGTGTAGGCGAACTGCTCTTGCTGTGCTGTGGACCGTGCTCGCGAGTGCGGTGTACCTGTATCATTATGTCTCCATTAAGTCAAACACTAAATGCTTCCTGATGTTTGCCTTCTCAAGAGGAAACAAGCGCTCCGGGGCCCAAAGTTTTGCAAGTGTTTAGGAGCAGGACCCATCTTTACTATTCGACGAGGCTGAATGAAGAATTTGGTTCCAGATAATCGAAGGACACAGACACTTGAGTTCCTATCTTTGATGTGGGAACAAATAGTTCAACACGACCTTTTTTCTTTTATCCCTACTTTCGAAAAGCCTGTTTGATCTTGGATTACGTGTGTAACTTTTTCAGCATTCGTTAATTTTATATTTTGACCTAATTTCAGTTAATATTTTGAACTTTCATTTGTGCGGAGTTTTGATGCAGATATCGCAAGCGCCTTGGTTGTAGCTCGCTATCGCAGAACAGTTGCGCAACATTCGCTGACATCAACTTGCGGCAGCGCTCGCGTTCTGTGCTGTGGTGCCGGGAGGCGCAGGGCACGAATTTTGCAATGTTCAACTGGTGATTTGTGCTTTTGTGTTTTGTTTGAAAACGATGAAAAGGAAAGTAGATGCCTCGTTCCTAAGACTGTGAATTAGAGTTAACATTTGTATGATCGTACATTTGCTGTACGGTTTCGTCTAATCTAGATGGCTTAACATTAATATCATTGTGAATTCGCTCTACGGCTTCGTTTCAAAATCGAAAGTTGAATTGGTATTCCTATGAATACCTGCTTTTATTGTTCAGTTACTCGCTTATGAGCGTGCAATTTATCTGACGAATGAATTACTATCTTTTCAACAGGTTTTGCATCGCGTGATGTCTTCTTCGTTTTCAAGCCGTGGAAGACGTAATCTCTAAGTGGCACACCCTCTCTAAGTTGGTGAAACTCTTTCGAAATTTTGCTCAACTGCAACGCATTCTTTTGCTCTTCCAAAGTGTAATTTTCTTGGAAAACAAGTCCAAATTTCCGCTTGTTTTCCGGATCAAGGCCTGGGCGTGCGCCATCCGTAGTTACAAATTTGTTCCGCTGTTTAAGCGCCTCCTCGGAGAGTGTAAACAATGGTGAAGCCAAACACAATGTGCCTCGCAGACAATTTTTTGAACGGAGTAATGAAAGGAAAATGAAAACCAGTTTTGTATGTCCCATAATTTTCTAACGTAAAATGTATTACCTCTGATTTGTTTCTTTAAAAATGTCTTAACTTAAAAGTCCTCAGTGCATAAACATACCATAATGCCTATCGTAATAGGCATGTCATTGGTTGTGCCAGTGATTGATAGAAAAACGTAAAATTGCATTCCCTTTGTTGATTGACTTTCTAGTCTATTGTAACACTTAAAATTGTAATCCCTTGTTTGATTTACTCTAAAGTTTAAAGTAATACGGAAAATTGTAATCCCTTTGTTGATTTACTCTAAAGTTGATAGTAATACGGAAAATTGTAATCCCTTTGTTGATTTACTCTAGAGTTTATAATAAAGCGGAAAATTGTAATCCATTGGTTTCTTTACTTTTAAGTTTGAAAAATACTGAAAGGATGTGATGATTGCTCAAATTTAAAACGCACATGGCTTGAATCATTCATGTGCTGTTCCTGTGGAGCTCTCGGTTTGAAAACGGCTCGCGAACACCATATGGCTGTCCGCAGGTTGTGTGAGGTCAGTGACATGATCGTACAACTTCACATATGTTATGTTCACATGTATGAAGTTGTGTTCACATTTGGAAAGTTGTGTTCCCATATTGGAAGTTGTGATCACATATGGGAAGTAGTGTTCACAAATGTGGAGTTGTGATTACATATGGGAAGTTGTGCTGGTCACACATGCAACTTCAAATATGGGAAGTTGTGATCACATATGTGATGTTGTGATCACATGTATGAAGTTGTGATCACAAATGTATAGTTGTGGTCTCACATATGACGTTGTGATCACACATGTGAAGTTGTGCTGGTCACGCATGCAACTTTACGTACGTGAAGTTGCACGACAGGCACACTACGTCGCTGGGCTGAGATCTTTTGCCGTACGAGTGGATCACGCTCGCCATGAGATGGAAAGATCACGAGAGTTCGTAGGAATTTCGGTTGTGTCATTCTTTGCTGGGCAAGGGCGAGTCGCGAGGAAGTTCTGACTCTTATTTTTGTAGTCCGGCAACATACGGGCCCGCTTTAGGCACGGTGTGGTTTGCGCTGGCAAGAGAAAATTCAATACATCAAAAAATTTGACGACTTACTTTACTGCAAATTATACAACTTCCAATAATTATTCTATACTACAGTTCAGGCTTGAGTGAACCACAGCAGGCCTGTTTCTCATAGGCCGCTTTATAGTGGTGACGGCATGTGACCTTTAATTCTACATTGTGTAGTTTTACTTATACGCTTGATGAAAAAGGAACCTGCTTGCAAATAAAATAATATCAAACTGGCGCTGCACTGACGCGTAAACTTACTATCCGTAGAAAATTGCGATGCGTTGTTTTAGTTAAAATGGTTGAATTGGTAAAGATGTATTAGTCGCACGGTGTTCCCTCAAAGGTATATTCGACGGGGAAGCAACTGCGTGCAAAAATGTATCAGCTCCTTTGGAGTGTTGCGAGGTGTAAAGTCCATTCTCTAGTTATCCGTCTTCATCTAATGCTAACCTCACCTGGTATGGATAAAAATAAGTCCTGGTTATTCATTACCTGAATCAAGCTTCTTAATACCTTGTAGTAATTTTTCCCTTTTTAAATTGCTTGCTGTTAGAATAAGATATGTAACTCGAGGGAGTAATTTTTACTCGAATTACATGAGGTTCGCACACGATGACGTCACATAACTCTAGGATTGACTGAATTACTGTGCACACTTCGTATAACTCGAAGATTGACTGTATTGCTCTGCACACTTCGTATAACTCTAGGATTGACTGTATTGCTGTGCACACTTCGTATAACTCGAGGATTGACTGTATTGCTCTGCACACTTCGTATAACTCGAGGATTGACTGTATTGCTGTGCATACTTCGTATAACTCGAGGATTGACTGCATTGCTGTGCACACTTCGTATAACTCGAGGATTGACTGCATTGCTGTGCACACTTCGTATAACTCGAGGATTGACTGTATTGCTGTGCACACTTCGTATAACTCGAGGATTGACTGCATTGCTGTGCACACTT
>JACJUY010000869.1:0-60991 GCA_014220935.1 Platorchestia sp. MABIK | reverse complement strand
GCATACTTCGTATAACTCGAGGATTGACTGTATTGCTGTGCACACTTCGTATAACTCGAGGATTGACTGTATTGCTGTGCATACTTCGTATAACTCGAGGATTGACTGTATTGCTCTGCACACTTCGTATAACTCGAGGATTGACTGTATTGCTGTGCATACTTCGTATAACTCGAGGATTGACTGTATTGCTGTGAAAACTTCGTATAACTCGAGGATTGACTGTATTGCTCTGCACACTTCGTATAACTCGAGGATTGACTGTATTGCTGTGCAAACTTCGTATAACTCGAGGATTGACTGTATTGCTGTGCATACTTCGTATAACTCGAGGATTGACTGTATTTCTGTGCATACTTCGTATAACTCGAGGATTGACTGTACTGCTCTGCAAAGGTGCGTTCTGAGCCCACAGAACGATGAAAGAAATCCAGGAGCTTGCGACATTCACCTGTGCAGAACAGGTGTCAAGTTGTTCTTATTTGGCAAAATCCTGTCGGCTTCTGTGGCAGTCGCCCGCGCCAGTCAATGTGTCTTCATCAACAGGTATGAGAAAGCGCTAATAGAATAGTGTACACGTGTTCACTGTTGCATAGAAATTAATGTACCGGCACACGGCAAACAGTAATTGTGAACTCGCTCAGTAAGTATAGAAATATGTGTGTGTGCAAAGATTTGAACTATTGATACTTTTTCATCGTGCCCTCTAGTGACATCGTGCAAACGTTCCGTACGGCGAATTGACCATCTTCCGATTGACAGGGTCCCGTTTACCATTAAGTTATCCAATATTGTCATTAATATCGGGACAAATATTTAGAATGTGAATAGTCATCCTGCCTCTCAAATATTGCAACAAAATGGACCCGCAGCCCTGGCAGTCATCAATACCTGTCCAATGAGCCAATAAACATTAGGCTTTTTTAGCGTCGGTCATCACGCAGCTCTTTCTGAGGCGTCTTCTTTGACGCGCTATTTTTGAGGCGAGAATTTTTCCCTTGTTGGTTTTCTTTGTCGTGTCGTTCTGGTTGCCTATGGGACTTTGGTTACCGATGGCGGACTTCTTTCTTGCTGCGACAGTTGTTAGCTTTTAGTTCTGAATTGCTGTTCTTCTTATTTTTTAATAATTTGCAACAGTGTTTTTCTTCATTGATAGCGCCTGAAATAATTCTGAGGATCGGTCGTCAGAGATGCGGATGAGAAGAATTTAATTTTCTGACAAGGGACACGGCTTTCAAACATTCTGCCTCGTCGTTGCGAAAGTACTTTACTGTTTTACGTCGACGTAGCGGAAGCGAATTTCCATCAGATTTTTAACACTTCCTGTGGCCAAATCCTCAAGCTCGAGCATCTGACTACTCCCAATGGTTATTTGATGCTCAATGGTTAAATTTTATGTGAAATTGAAATTTAAGGTATTGGTAAAAAAACAGCTAACCAAGTGAACCGAGGATCTTTGGCCGCAGGCTAAACCGCTACGTCGGTGCAGAACGTTTGAAAATTTAGCTTCTGATGCCGTGTCTCCGTCCGCTATGACTTACTGTATGTTTAGGCTCCCATGCTCATCACTAGGATTCTTAATCTCTCTCTTTTATAAGTTCATTCTAACGCATTCAATTTTTTCTTCATTTTACTTAGTAGACGCTGATTACGTGGCTATTTCTGCCTAGCTCTGCCTTTTCCCGGTTCAGCCATTCATCTACAAATCTATATCATCGGACTGATGTCACTGATTTTGATATTAGTTGACCCTCTTGCAATTATGAAAGTCGATTTTAAGCTGTCGCTTATGTGATGATGTTACTTCATCGTTGCTCTCGCAATACAGTTCAGCAAATATTTCTTTTGATTGGTGTTTGCTGTGCATTGTGTACACTTAGTGCGGTTCAGTCTGACTTACTCATTTTTATTTGCATTTGTATTCGCCTCCTGTTATGAGTGTCTTTAGCTATATAAGTCCTACTGTAACTTTTAGTGCTTGTTTATAACTTTTATTATCGGAGACTTTTATTAATTCTTTATGCAGTTGTAAACATTACGTTTACATTTGAATTTCACTGGATTCCCATTGTATGCCACAGTTTTTACTTATAGAAGAGCGGTTGTGCTACATAAACTATGGAAGCCTCCCCAGTCTTTATGTAGTTTTATTCGATTAAACTCACAAACTGCATTCATCTCATACTTTGCAACCGCAGTTTATTAATAAACGTGTCATTAGCTGTTGATAACCTCTTCGTACATCCTACCCACAAGGTCATTTTTTCGTGAGCTACTCATGCAGTGGCTATAGCTGATGTTTTGTTGCTGGTGTCAGTTGTTTGATCTGCTTGAATGAGACCTGCATCTCAGCTCCCCTTTCCCCACTCCCACTCCCCACTTTGCCTCTGTGTAGGATTTTGTGTTTGCAGGAAAAGGTTAACGTCAGATCTTGCTGAAGTGAACCCAAAAACTCGTCGAGTTATCCATCTCTTTTTAAAAAATTTCGGCTGCATGACACTTGAATATTTCAAAAATAAGAAAGGGGCTGGTTTCTTGAATTACCTACCATTTACAGTCTTCAAGACCAAATGACACGTGTTGTATTTGCTGTTTTTCGCGGAGACTTGTTGGTTTTACAGACCCAGCTAGAGTGTATATTAAGGGCTGGAAGGCTAGAATGCGGTGCCACGTACGATGTGAGGATGCTATAACTTCTTGCTCCTGGTTTTGTGCTGTCGCTGGGCAGGTTTTTGTTGTTCACTAATTAGAAAATGACACGTTCCCCAGACACTGGCAGCCACGGCCGCTGCTCCCCCGGCTCTTTGGAACGACTGGTGTGCGGGTGGGAGTTGGGAGGGCTCGGTTTTCGCTCGTCACATGTAAAATCTACAAAATGCACGACAAACACCAATCAAAAGAAATGCAAATTGAATTGCATTGCATGCATATTGAACTGTATTGCCAGCATATTGAACTGCTTTGCAAGAGCGACAATTAAATCACCTCATTATATACCCAATGGATTAAAATTGAGTTTTAAGATTCCGTTTGCATCTACCAACACGAAAATCAGTGACATAATTCAAGTGTTGTACATGAACAGTTAGACTGGGCAAAGATAGGCAGAAATTGTCACGTCATTAGTGTCGGTTTTTAGAAATAAACAAAATATTGAAAAGTGAACGTGTAGAAGAATGAGATTAAAACTCGAAGCGATGAGCATGCGAGTTTGGCACACGTCACGCTAGGCAAGGCATCAGAGGCATGAGATTTCAATCATTTTATTCCTAAAAGTGCCATCATAAAGCTTACATAGACTAAGGCAGTTGAAGCAATGAGTGTGGAGTGTGCCATTCATGAGGTAAAACTATAGTAAACTTGTGCGTCAGCTGTAAAATATATCGTTCAAAAGTACCATCATTAAGCTTTAATGACATTGAGTGAAAAGAAGCAGAGAGTAATTATTGAGTCACTGATCAGATGAAGCTGAGAGTATGATTAATTCATGTGTACCCTCGCTGTTTAGTGTCAACAATGATTTTTTTGAGTTGATATGGAAGTCTGTGAAAATTTTTTTTTAATATACAGCTTGAATACGTATCATTTCCTGACTTGATTCTTCCATCTCTGTGTTGAAAAAACTTTGGAGTGAATTTTACAGAGTGCAAATAAATGAATGAAAAATTAAATAACAGTAAAATTTGCAGTCATTAGGTAGTGTCCAGGTGTCCAGTTTACAAGTGTGATTATAGGCGGGCTCACAGACCCAACAAGAAAGCAACTTTTTATTGTATCGGGCAGAGATAAAAAAATCTTTTAGCCCCTAGACAACCAAGGGTATTGGTTATGAAATAAAAGAATGGTTATGACATGTGGTTAAAGATATGGCACTGCCTGGGCACGCTACAAATGGTCACTGATCTCTCTTTAGTTTTTGCGCGAAAAATTTGATCATGCATGAAGGATGTTGGAAGATTTTTCAGCTCCACGTGTCCTGTCTGGTTTCTTTCACACTAATTTTCAGTTGCATGCCGCATTGTTACGATTGTGTTGTTTCTTTCTTGTGAGAGATAACTGTTGAAACGTTCCAACTTCTAATTCTACTTCGCGGTGAAATTCGTAAAGACAAAGCAGATGTGTTGCAGAAACCCCACATAATTCATACATTAACTCGGCACGTTACCCAAGTTCAGTTTATTGCACTACCTTCTTGTCATCGCTGTAGCCTCGACCACGCATTGCTCGTGCGCCCTGAGAGCCAAGAATTCAGTAAACATGTATCATATTGTTCTGTATCCGCCTTGAAATCTCTTATCCTGTGTTACTGGGGAGAGCAGCGTATCTATGCTACACCCCACGGTGAACAACTCGTTGGCCTCTCGAGATCGCTCAATTAGCGTTGATTAGAGTACCAACTCCCCTGAATACCGGGGCTTTTTTTCGTCCTCTTGATGGAATGACTGATTGGCCGAGCGAAAATGACGCAGTTTACTATAATTAAGGAGGCTTTTTTCCGCGTCCTCAGACGTTCTTTAGCGATGCTCGACTGAATGACTTCTTCTCTGTCTAATTGAGTTGTCAGGCGAAAGGATGATTCCGTCAAACCTGCGTCGGCATTCCTTAAAGTTAGTTGAGCGTCAGTTTCACGTTTTCTGTATTTGTTGCAATCAACGCACTAGTGTCTGTTTCATATTTTGTGCAAAATTTTAAACGTGCTTCACGAGCAAGGCTTGCGGAAGGTTTTAAACGTGTCCCTATCTTTCATTTTTTCTCGTTTCTCCTCTGGTAACTGAAGTATGTGGCGTACTCCCTCACAGGTATTAATTTGTCCCTCACTTCCTGTACACGGAAAACCCCTGTCACTTTTTGTGCCTCAATATCCTTTGTTCACAGTGGGTAATTACGAGCTCCGCTGGACCAGTCAGCGTGCTTTATTTTAGTGATGCTGACTATACCTGCGCAAGAGGCCCTTGTCAGGCAGCTGAGTATCACCCTATGCAATAATACATAGTTTGTTGCGTGTTGGCCAGCTTGTTTGGGTGGTGTCCTTCCCCCACTCTCTTGCTGTAAACTGAACAAGAATATCATCAGAATGAATTTCACTCGCACACAATTAATTACAGTTGTATAACTGAAATGTACCGTAATTACGTAGTGTCCAGATATCCATTTTACAGGGTGAGAGTGGGGAAGGACACCCAAATCCTGGACACTAGGTGATGATTTGGGTGTACTTCCCCACTCTCACCCTGTAAAATGGATATCTGGACACTACGTAATTACGGTACATTTCAGTTATACAACTGTAATTAATTGCGTGCGAGTGAAATTCATTCTGATGTTATTCTTACGCTAAAGTACAGGACTCGAATTAAGAAAGGATTCACATTGAAACTGTGCATTTAAAAACAGTTTCTAGGAGTGAATTATACTTCTAACTGATAAAACATCTTTGAATCCAATCCTACAGTGTTCTATAATGTACCCCAGTTCTAAAATGTTATAAATTCCACCTACCACAACTATTGTGCGGACGGGTTCTTGAAGTCTTGCAAGTACAATCATTAATTTGTCGGCGGACGCCAGTGCCAGCCCCTGTGGGGCGTGTCCTTGCTGCAGGCCCGATGAATAATGGATGAACTGCGATGTGCCTTTATTTTCTCTTCTATTTCTGCTCGCTACGGAACTGTGCCTTGTTTGACCGCGCCGCCCTTGCAGTTCACACACGGTCCTCCTCATTAGACTTGTTTAATCCTTCTCATTAGACTTGTTTAGTCTTTCTCATTAGACTTGTTCAGTCCTTCTCATTATTGTTTAGTCCTTCTCATAAGAATTGTTTAGCTTTCCTCATCAGAATTGTTTAGTTCGTCTCATTAAATTGAGGGCAGTAAAAAGTGCAGCAACGCTTTGCTCAAGTGTTTACTAATTTCTTTTCCATGAATACTGAGTCTCGTGTTTTGTGATAATGTGTTTATGGAGTGAAAAATTTTCTTGAAGTTACCTAAGAATTCTTTGAGTAGGATACGAGACACTGAAGCTCTTGAAACGATATCTGTCTGAGAGTGGTGATTTGCTTAAAATAGTTATTTTCTACCGATAAATCCTCCTTTCTAAACACGGTAATTGCTGGATTAGCTGGGTATCAAATTTTGCCCGCCGCCTATCTCCCCTTTGTAGCGCTGTCTCCTGCCTATTCTTGCACTGATGTACAAATCGGGCCGACATAACGGGCCGAGGATTTCCATTGAATATAAGCCGGCTTTGGTTGACGCAAAAGCCTTCCTGTTCCGTGTGAGCCGTGTGCTGTTTATGGATCAGGAGCTTTGCTGAATGATACTCGCTCCTTTTTTGTGTGTATTCTTGGACAGCGTCGAACAAAACACATAGCCTGGGACAGGCTAGCTCAACGTTCACTCTAATATGTCTTGAGATTAAGCAGATGTTCCTAATGCATAAAAATTAATCACTTTGTATTCATTTATTCAATCAACTCAAGTACAACGAATTTGTCTGTTCAGGTAAAACGTTCATTTGAGGGAATGCAACCATACAACCATGGATGTAGCACTCTGTTTTAAAGTTGCACAAGTAATTATTTTATGAGAGGCTGTCGAGTATGGCTGAGCTTGTGAAGCATTCTTAGTCTCACATTCACACGCTCTCTAAACTGACAGGGTATCGCACGCAGCTGGCTATGGATGGAAACTTGATATTGAATCAAAATATACGAAATTTTGAAAAATATAGTACGCAAGTGTCATTAGACAATGCATACTTTTTCTGTATCGCCCAGGTTTTCTCTGAACTCAGCTTACTGCGGACTGCTTTCATGTCTTTTTCCGTTAGGATATGAACTGCTTGCGCGAATATTTTGAGTCGTGTCTGTTCCTGAATTTCGTTGTAGAAATGAAAGGCGGAATTTGTTTTAATACTGGGCTTCAACCTGTAGTGGTCTATCTAACTGTATTTCCATTTGACTCATTAGTACAAAATATTGCACTGTTTCAAATGAAAATTGACCCTTATGAATGCAAACGTTTATTATTCGTGAGTAAAATTTATAGTACCAATAATTATTCTTTATGAATGAATTTCAGCAGATGTTTTTAAAAAAAATTACAATTATAGTGTTAACAACTGTCTTAACATTCTAATTCCTCTATGAATGTAGATAATTACTAATGTGGATAATCCCATGCACCCACCAATTATGAATGCTAGCGTGTCTATGCCTGTAACAAAGATGTTATTACACGGTGACAAACGGGCGAACAATGCTGAACCGAGGATGGTAACTCATGATGCGTTAGTAAATAAGGATCGATTTTTAGATACAAATAAGGAATAATCGGGATAAGCTGAGCTCGGCGGTATGAGCAGCGTTACTCACAGAGTGACTTGGCTTCTCTTCAACGATTTATTTTTTGATTCATCGCACTCGGTGGAGTACGAATAGTTTTTTGGTGTGCATGTATCCTCTCGTGTACACACAAGACTAAGGAATCGTCCGCCAAATTCCTGGATTAACCGTGCATGTGCGTGTAACTCCTTTACATCTACACATCTGCCTTGTCCTAGATGTTACTGTATTCGTGACCTTCAAGATGAATTATTTTAGTCAATCTCCTTGATTTTTCATCATTTTAGTTTCAAACTTTTCTATTACTTTTCTTTTCATCAAAGTACTTTTAGAATCATTGTTTACGCTCAGCACAAGTCACCGCTTCCTCCGTTAGGTTATTTCCATACTACATATGTATGTGCGTCACCTACACCTTACTCTCTTTACGGAGATTTATTTATCTTCAGCCATTACAGTACCTCCCAAATAGGACGTTGCTCTTCCGCAGTAGCTGTTTCACACCGCTATTGCAGTGTATCTCGCTGCTTTATCTGCCTACACCTCATTTATTTACCTCATAAACACACCTCATGTTAACCTATACCTCACTTCTCTAAGCACTCCTATTGCGACACTGACCAAGCGTGTAGGCGAAGACGCCTCCCATCCTAACCTTGACCACACCTCACTCGCCACCGCCGTGCGCCTCTCAGACTGCCAGCAGCTCCGTGACACACCAATGTTTGACTGGGGCTTGTGTTGCGCTGTTTGGCTGGAGCCTGTGTTGCGCTGTTTGGCTGGGTCCTGTGCTACGCTGCTTGGCTGGAGCCTGTGCTACGCTGCTTGGCTGGAGCCTGTGTTGCACTGCTTGGCTGGAGCCTGTGCTACGCTGCTTGGCTGGAGCCTGTGTTACGCTGCTTGGCTGGAGCCTGTGTTACGCTGCTTGGCTGGAGCCTGTGTTGCGCTGCTTGGCTGGAGCCTGTGCTACGCTGCTTGGCTGGAGCCTGTGTTGCACTGCTTGGCTGGAGCCTGTGTTACGCTGCTTGGCTGGAGCCTGTGATGCGCTGCTTGGCTGGAGCCTGTGTTGCGCCGCTTGGCTGGAGCCTGTGTTGCGCTGCTTGGCTGGAGCCTGTGCTACGCTGCTTGGCTGGAGCCTGTGTTACGCTAATCGACGGAGCGCCGCCGTGCTTTGGGCAGGAAAAAGGCCCGGATGCTGGTGGGTATAATTATACCTCTTACCGGTATTACTCGCTATTGTAGGCGGGTTCGCCCTTTGTGTTCGCTATTGGGCCTGCGCTATTGTGCTCTACAGGGTACGTTGGTGCCATTGTACGTGTCTTGAATATTGTACGGCTGGAAAATATCGACAGGGGCTGTACGTGTGAAGGGTGGGCAACTCGTCCGTCTCGATATTTGTTGTCGACCTTTCGAAGTGTTCCGGTGAAATTAGTGAACCTTGATGATTCCGTTGAATAATTTGGTTATCGCACTATTTTCCAACAAGGAAAAATTAGTGTGATGTCGCAACTTTCAAATTTTATGAATTGATATCTTCTGACGAGCAATTATGAGGAATAATGAGTTACTCTGTACTTTTTGGCAATTTTTTTTTTGGGGGGGGGGGGNATTGATAACTTTACGGTACTAGTGTATTTGTTGAGGTTAGGTTTATGAGTGAATATGAAAAGGGACTCTAAAATTCTAAGCTCATGCTCACTATTAGCTCTGTATAAAGTTGAAAAGTTAGTCCTTTTGAATGAATGGTTTGAATTCTCACAGTGACCTCTTATTGCTGATGGGGTGGAAGGGTTAGTGCACGACCGGTTCTATGAGATGTGCCTGCGTGTTGGCTATGTCTGTTGAATTGTTGGAGTTTGGTATTTCATTACTTGCGTGAGTTGTGTAAAACTTCATTTTTGGTCATCGAAGATCAGGTATTTTTAGTACATGCTCATTCTGCATAGGTACTACACGATCGGCACAAAGAGTGAAGACCACGTAGCACCAAATTCACTGCCAGAAATTCACACTAACCCATGATATTTAACACTGTCCTCCACTGGAGAGCTGCTGCCCATCATCACATGCAATGGGTTTATTAAACAGTGTACTACACTAGAGAGCTGCTATCCATCACCACATGCAATGGGTTTATTAAACAGTGTACTACACTAGAGAGCTGCTGCCCATCACCACATGCAATGGGTTTATTAAACAGTGTACTACGCTAGAGAGCTGGTGCCCATCATCACATGCAATGGGTTTATTAAACAGTGTACTACACTAGAGAGCTGCTGCCCATCATCACATGCAATGGGTTTATTAAACAGTGAACTACACTAGAGAGCTGGTGCCCATCATCACATGCAATGGGTTTACTTAACACTGTTCTACACTAGAGAGCTGCTGCCTATCATCACATGCAATGAGTTTATTAAACAGTGTACTGCACTAGAAGGCTACTGCCCATCATGGAATGGGTTCATTCAACGCTACATAACGCCAGAGAGCTGCTGCGGGCCAATATGAAGAGAGCTAGACGTTGCGCGTCACGCTGGAAGGTTACATGAGGTAATCACACGAAGCCCTGCGCAGCGCTCCTCATTACGCAGCCAACACCTGAGGTGCTGCAGGTGCCCTTCAGTCATCAGTGGCTCCTCATTCATCACTGGGTGATCGATAAGCTATAGCGGGCCTTGTCCTGCTCATACATATAAGGCCTAAGTTTCTTGTCCTGCTGCTTTTGTCCTACTCTTGCCCAACTCTTGTCGTACTGCTTTTGTCCTACTCTTGTCCTGCTGCTTTTGTCCTACTCTTGTCCTACTGCTTTTGTCCTACTTTTGTTTTACTGCTTTTGTCCTACTCTTGTCCTACTGCTTTTGGTGACTCACGTCGCGATCTCTTTTTTTCTTAACGCCGTCCCTATCGTGTCCTTAATTAATCAATACACTAAGGTGAATTTTGCAAAGGCTTCTTTTTGTTCCTCATTATCGATGTGTTAACATTCTGGTAGAGTTGTCTATTTGTGATCAAGAAACAACAGTAATTTTTGCTTAGATGATTTTGTTGTATGTTTAGTTCCCCCGCAGGGAATTACAGCTTCCACTTTAAATAACATCTTGGCTCACGCACCGCGGCAATGCTGTTTTTCTCTCCGGTAGAATCACTTTCACGTGTTTTCATTAATTTCAGTTGCTTGATTTAGCAAAGCGGCAATTTAGGCAAGCTGGTGGCAGCACCGGACGCAGCTGGGACGAGATGGTCCGTAATTGCTCGTCTTTTGTCCAGTCATCCTTGCTGGATGAATCTTAATGTCCCGCCTTACGAGGCCGCCTCCTGTGTCTCCGCTGCTGCTCGCTGCGACTTGTACTCCCTCCAACTCTGGTCCAAATTATGCATCCTTTATGTTACTAATACTGGCTGTTTGGATCCTATTGTGCAACTACTGCATCGTTTATTTTATAAATACCAGCTGTTTAGATGCTATTGTGCAAATTCTGCATCGTTTATTTTATAAATACCGGCCGTTTAGATGCTATTGTGGTAATAGGTCCCGAAATTTTGTATTTTAGTGGGGTCGAATTCACTTCGAAAAATTTTGTTTTTACATTGGATGAAAAACTCATGTGTTTACTTCCGTATTATATTTCAAGGGTGTACCAGAGCTTTTGAATATATCTCGTGTTCTCACTTCTCGACGAAATTTTTACCTCATTCCCAAACGTACTTCTTTATACGTATTACATAATTAACTGATTTGCGGTTCTACGGTTCATGGTATTGATATGTTCCTAAGGTTCTCATAAACTTTGTACATTAACGCTCGTTTTAATTATAATGTGTTTTACTTGTTTAGGTAAACGATTGTCTTTCTATATACTCAAAAACTTCAGGGGTTTTCAATTGAACAGGGGCTTCCTTTTCCTTGGTAGTCGTCAGAAGTTCGAAATGTAGTTAAAACTCGAATGTTCTTTCAAGGGTCACAAATTGCGTTTCTTACAGAACTTTGTCTCATTTGCTCGGAGCTTTTCAGTTACGAGTTTCTGAGTGCTGCTCATTTTTGTAGCGTCTTTTGTACCCTAAACTAACTGTTCCTTTAGCTGATATCCATTACGTTTGCGCCTTTGTCCCCATAACGAACTCTGGTCCATGTATTCGGCTTTTATTTCGTCCGATGCGTCGGTGAAAAACAGTTTCCTTTGTTGGCCGGGCTACAGAAGCGAAGTCATTATTTTGGCTGTCGCTGTGCCGGCGACCTCAGCCCGAATGGACCGTCGTGAGCAGCTTACCAAATTAAATCGATCTTCCAACGCTTGTTCTGTTCAGTCAACGACCAACAACTCTGATGAGTGATTCCTTCTACCGTCCTTTAATTGACGAGTTATCACTCAGCAACAGTGACTGTTAGGTCAATTTCGAAAGACATAAGTTCTGTTATTCACGAGAGCCTGCAGTGAATTGTGTTGGGTGAGAGGAGTCTTTTAATAGGTTGTGTTCTATTACTGAGCTCGGCTTAGAATTTGTCTAGTTTTGTTCAATGAAAAAACTGTAGACCGAGTGGAGAAAAATATTCAACCCTTTCAGAGAGGCGATTTTTAAGTAAAACATTTTCAAACGTATTCTTCGTGGGCACGATTTGTATGGAGAACCTTTCCAAACGTATGCTCTGTGAACGCTTACTTGCTTTATTTTCGCGATTTGTTAAAACCTTATTAAACGCATGTTTTATGGACGCGACTAGTTGGGAGAACCCCACGAAATGCATGTTTTATGGTGGTTCATGTTCAGTACCACCATGCATGGAAGGGTCAATGGAGTGAAGTCAACTACCGTGTGTAATCATGTAATTCGCAACGTAAACATAGTGAAGAATTTAGTCCAGAGCTCTGAGTGACACGGCGGTTGGCACAAGTCTCGAAGAACAAGTTTTGAGCGACTCGTTTGGAAGAAACATTCGTTCTATCATGAACAAGGCATGGTCTTTATTTCATTATTAGTTTTTGGGTTCTCTTCAGTGAGGTTCGAATTTAATCGGCGTAACATTTGCAATTATCTTACCATGTTCTAATGCGTGCGGCAAGTGGGTCCTGTTTTACGCAGTCAATAGTTACCATCTCATCGTAGAGGTCAAACCTATCAACCATATGAAGTCGAGCTGTTCATTACGAACACCGTGATAACGAACACCTTTCATGTACTTGGTATGTAATGCATAATATTTCACATTACATGACAGCGAATATGTGTCGTAAAAATTATTCCATCCATTGTAATTTCCCTGAGTGAAGGTTTCACTAGGAAAGTTGTTAAAATTACTTTGAGAAAAACGGTGCAAGATGAAACCTTCTTACAATGAAATTTCAGTACATAGATTACTTGACGGCCGATTGGGGTTTTGAAGAAATAGCGAAGGTGACTTATTTCAAACGACATTTCTGGGAAGATCTTAAATATCGTAGGCGATACCAAACGTCGTTAAAACTTGGAAAAAACATTTTGGAGTTACACGACATTACCGTTGAACAGCCAGCTGGCGTTGAACAGCCAGCTTCCGCCTCATCTTAAATGAAGAAGCGTCTGTGAGAAGAATCGCTGCTTTTGCCAATAGAGAAAGCGTCAGGGAAAATTTCCGCTTTCCATTATTCGGACATAGAGATCATCTACAATTGTACTGCGGTATAACTTTGACCTGAAGTACGCAAACAAGATCATATATAGTTTTACTGCGGTCAAACTTTGACGACCACTGGGCAGAACAGCTCATTTAGTCGTACTGCATTTCGAGTTTGACGTATAACACGGACAAGAACATCAAGTTTTACTGCAGGTCCAGTTTGAGTTGCACAACACAGACAACGAGATCAAGTAGTCTAACTGAAGTCTAACTCTGATTTCAAAAACATTGACCACGCGATTGTTTAGTCTTGCTGCAATCAAACAGTCAATTGAAAACTCATATAATAAGATAACCTCATTTTACTGCATACTACACTTGAATAAATCACGTTGCAATCATGTCTTGTGATTGATATCGCGTGTTGCTATACTTTTTGAGCATGATTACTACGAACGGTCCTATTGGACGGTACTTTTTAGATNGTGGATGTCGTGGTCAAATTAGTGGGTCTGACAATACAGGGTGCGCATCAACGATACTTAACGTCTTCGGTCTAAAAGCAACCATCGCAATGCTATCGGTCCCCGCTTGCCGAAATGAACGGTATTTCCTTGCCACTTCTCTCCATTCCGCTTCGCTTAAAACACAGACGAAGAAGGTGAAAAATTGGCAAAAAAGCATTTCTTGTCTCCGCCAGGAACGCTCCCGACGCTGCGTTGCTCCTAACGGAATTTTGGTCGCTGTCGAGCCCCCCCTTAAATAAGCACAGCTTCTCCTCTCTTCTTTAATTAAAGGAATGCAAATTTCCTTGTCCGCTTAAATTGAAGCAATCTCCTTTGTCTTTCTTGCGTGCAGAAATAAAAGCTTTGTAATTTTCTTGGATGGATTTCCGAGTATTTTTATTTTGCTGCAATTTTTGTTCTTACTTATCCAAGAAAAGTCTGAAACTGAATTACGTTTTCCAAGAATTTTTGCAGGTATTTTTTCAGAATTAATTTAATCCTCATTCTTTTTGTAGGATTGGTAAAGTTAAATTAGTCATGTGAGTGTCGGTTTCTTGAGCAAATGTTTTCGAAAATGTCTTCTATTCAGCGTTCAAAGGTGCATACAACGCCACAGATGGAAGAAAGAAAACAAAAAGAAAAAAGGATATTTCCAGTACGGATAATAGAAAAAACATCATTCGCTTATAAAAATGTCTTAATGTTTCTCTTGAAAAATTGAGAGGAAAACATGTAAAAATAAGAGCATGTTCAGGCTTCGCGAACTGTAAGTTCACTTTCGTGTGGACATGATCTTGTTGGCAATGTGTGCTATATGATGATTTATTCTTAGTTTTCAGTTAACTATTACGCACCTTTAAGTTGTTGATTACATAGTTCCTCTTCCGGATGTTCATGGTTCCGTTCACATAGGAAGCTTGTCTCCCTTTCAACTAATTAATACCTAAGGACACGTTGATTTTTATTGTGAAATGCAAGAAACTTTCATTTTTCGAAGCCGAACGCTGAGTTTTTCGTTCTATTCAAACCTCACTAATGGGTTTTTACGCTTCTTTGCCTCCGCTCTTATTTAATTCGGAGAACTAATCTGTTCTTGCGCTGAGTTTTGCGCGAGCGTGACGGTGCAGTCTGTTCGTCCGCTCCTCTCAGTCTAATTAACCGCCGGCCTGAAACATTTCATTTGCTTATTCTGTTCTCAAATGATGAGGTGTTCTCTTTTTGGGGCACTCGAGATGAAGGGGAATATCGTCAACTGCGTTCAACAGAATACCGGATATTCGGGCACAGCTCAAGGCAAAAACTGCTGACGCCCGCATGCTTTTGTTCGTTCCATGGAAGATGCAATCCGAACGAGGGACTCGAAGCGGGAGGAGATTCCGCATTTGAGCTGGCGTTCTGAGGGTGTCCTTCTTGTTTATGAAATTGATACGCGTGTATGCAATGACGTTTATTCTAAAATAATGTTAGGCCTAACTTGATTACCGAGTACCCGAAGAAAAGTCTACAGTCTACACGATAAGATTCTTGGTCCGCCTATTTAAACGCAACGGCATTATATTTTTTTCATCTTACGAACCAAACACTTAATGATTTCCTTTGAATCCCAATAAAACTAGCTTAGGTTTTGTAATCATTTCTCTGTCGAATCGCGGAGGATGGAACACAGCTACAATAGCATCGGAATACCCTTATCTTTTCGTCATAATTTCGCTTCAACATCACTACCGTATGAAACACTAGTAACATATGAAGAAACACTGCTACTCTATGCAACTACTACTATATAGCGCTATCATACACCTCATTATAACCATGACACACCACCAGGCAAGACTGCCACACCTACAACAGACGACCGCACCACACCACCTGACGACACAGCCACACCGCACCACACCACCACCACAACACACCGCCCACTATAAAACCACCTCCAATTGGCCATTGCTTCGTCATCAAAGTTGCTGGGCTTTACTTGCGCTCTCCGTCCGCTGCTGCAACATCTTGGGTAATGAACAGAAATGTACGCTCATATTGCAAGCAAAGTAGTAGCTGCATCTCGTAACTCTTTGCTTTCAACCGACATCGTCTACACTGATCAGAGAGAAATTTAGACATACGTGTGTGTCGCAAACGGTTATTCAGAAAAATGCTGATACATATTAGTATATCTCCTTCAACCAAATGTTCCTTCGGTTGAAAGAGTGAAATCACATATTCACGTTTCAAACGGCTAAAAAATTTTTGTCGAAAACTGAACTGTTTGTATTTTGTGAATGGAATATATTTCTCCCCAGAAACCTTGAGATCTTCGCTATTTTTGCTTAAAATTATTAGACAACGTCTGCACATAAGTGTAATCAGTAACCAGTGTCAAAACGTGAAATACTTGTGCGAAATAATGTTGATTTAGCTAAATGTGTCATGGTTAGCGCACTTATGTGTGTCGTATTGGCCTATGACATACAAAAGTGTGTCACAATACATAAACTGATGATGAATATTGATGATACACGTTTGAGTGGCCGTTTTGTAAGAAATTGACACGCAAAAATGCGCTGGTTTTGCAAAATAAAATTGCTCTGTGCAGTTGTGGTAATCGTAACATTTCCTACTTCTTGTTCATGTTTCCTTGGATCTCGCGTTGAATTTCTACAGCCGTGCATGTTGCATGAAGACGTCGAGATGCTATTTTAAGCGACTTGACATTGCCTGCTCAGTGCTGAATGCCATGAACTTGTAGGCCGCACTGACCATGTCCCTCAGCGGAAGCTCCTCATGCCCTCAAAAAAAAGAAGATCGCTGGTGACCCTGTCGGTGAGCAGGCAATCCTCTCGTCACAGAGCGACTCATGTGTTAATTTACCGCAACTCCTAAGTGCTCTTGCTCTTCACTGGTTGTGTCAGTGTTCAGATGCAGTCTTGTCTGGCTATCTCAGCAGTAGTCCTGCTTACTTTTTCAGCGATATTCTCATATGATAGTTCAGCGGGGGTTTTACCTGCTTTTTCAATGAAAATTTGCCAACTTATACAGTGACGTTCTTGCTACATTATATATCTTTCCTATGCGAGTTGCAAGGAGAGATGTTATTATAATATCAGCAAAATACCAAGCGTTTCAGTAATAACGGCGAGGAAGGCTCAGCGTCCGCTGCTGCTGTGTACAATAACAGTAAAATACGAACGGCTCCCTTTCAGCAGCAGCACTGAAAATAGCTGCAACGACAACACTAAAAATAACGGTAGCAACCGAAAAAAGAACAACAGCACAACGGTAACGACAACAGTGACAGACCAGTAGCAACAACAGCAGTTTAGTAACAAAAGCAGAAACAGCATCAACAACAGCAGCGGACACAACAGTAGCAGTACCTACAGCAGCACGAGAAGCAACAAGAGCATCAACAAGAGCAGCAACAGCAGTAGCAGTAACAACAGCAGCAACGGCAGAAGGAACAACAGCAACGACGTCGTGTGTGGTACTGAAGCTTCTTAAGGCTACCTGACAGTCCTGACTGCCTGCAGCGCTGCTGCTGACTGTGGTGGTGGTGGTGCTGTGGCGGTGGTGATGGTTGTGTGGTGATGGTGGTGGTGGTTGTGTGGTGGTGGTGATGTGTGGCGGTGGTGATGGTTGTGTAATGGTGGTGATGGTTGTGTGGTGGTGACGGTTGCGTGGTGAAGTGGTGGTGATGGTTGCCGTGCTGGTGCCACTAGTGCTACGGGCAACGGTAAGATTGGTGCCCACAAGTATACGTTTACTGGCCAGTAATACGCGGGTTGCCATCCCACCCACCGCAATGTTCACGATATCGTTATCGCGGTTGTGTATCCGTTTGTGTTCGTCTATTGCGAAGAGAGAAAAATGTTTGGTTTTTTAACGTTGCCCTAGACCTCCTCAGATTGATAAAACTATTGAATCTAGGGAAACTAGCGCTACCAGGAGGAAAGTGTGTGGTCCCAAGCTGAAGGTTAGGTAGGCCTTCTCTATGAGTATATAGAATGGATTTTTTACGGACTATCTTGTTTCAGTTCACTGCTGTCTTGTTTTTCAGCACCTCTGACTTTCTTCTTCAACTACTATCTTGTTTCACAATCTTCATTCTCAACTCACTGTTTCTATGAGCAGAGGATAATTTTTTGTCATTCAGTGATGCGTATTATTCAAGCCTGGCAATGTTTTTTGAACTCAAGGCATTTCACTAGTTTGTGACTTCATTCATGTATGTAAATGGGGGACATAGCCTGAATTGCTGCATTCATCAAAAGTAACAGGTAATGGATGAACTTCGCTTTTTCGTTCAAGACAATAATGTCCAAATTACATTTTCATCTGCAGTAAAGACTGGAACTGTTGGTTGTGTGGCAGCATGAAAGCATAGAACTAACATTCACCTTCCTATGTTCACGGACGCTAAATTGTGAGACATACCATTGGTTGAACTGAAACATCTTTCCGGTCGCTTGCAAGTCACTTGAGCGGTTGATTCCAATGCCCCTGGCAGTCAATATAGTTCATCTTTTCAGTTCCCACCGGTCTACGTAGGTGCTCGTCATTGTAGTGTGCGGGTAAGTTATGAGCAGGGCGATCCCATGCCTGTAATCGTTGGCATTGAAGTGTTCGAAGTAGTTCATGGAGCTACCTTAGATGTTTTTTAGAGATTCTTGATGACGTGATTATGAGTACTAAATTAAAAGCAGTGATTTGGAGACATCCCAGTTGTTTCCGTAACCGAACATGAAGTCATGCACACCTGCTGGGTGTTTTTACGCAGGTGCCCATTGCTGCGACCTCCAACTTCTCTGAAAAGTTCATTTTAAGTCCGATGGCGGTATTTATCTGTGATTTCACTGTCTCCATCTGAAAAAAATTGTTGATTGCTTTTTCAACGAAATCGATTCTGCAGCTTTGTCTCATGTTTCTTCCACCGAAATTATCAGCACGGCTAGTTAATTACTTCCAATGCAAGGTTAATTCTACAGCTTTGTCTTCTGTTTCTTCCACCGAAATTTTCAGGAGGTCCATAGCGGGCACATAAATATGACTAGGAAACAAGGCAGAGGCCCGTTAGCGGAGATAAGGCAAAGACATACTCGCAGCTGAGGCTCGGTAATCAACAACGTCAAGCTCTGTTTACCAATATATCCCGTCCAGAGGCCCCTGGCTCCATGGAGCACATGCGATAAGCCTGTTAGGACTGCTCGGTCTCGTGATAGCGAGTTGCTTTCCGTCATTGTCAGGCAGATGTCGCGCTGCTGCGGCCGGTGTGTGATGGTGCTCTCACATGCGTCGCAACTCGTCTTCAGTGAGGAGTGCATCATCCTTCCTCGAATGAATTCCATTAATAAATGAAATCCCTGCTGTGTTGTTTTGAGTTTGTCATTTTAGTTCTTCTGAACTGAGTATCGTTTTGTCGTCCTTGATTCGTTCAACTGACGGTACTTAGTCGATGCCTACGAGGGGATTTTTAGCGTTACCTGAATTCTGAGGTAATATCTTCTGCCCAAAACTGGTCTCACATCATTCTTTAAATTGTCAGTTCGGAACTGAATTCTGAGGAAGTATGTAAAACCGAATATCTTGACACGTATTTTGGTTCAAATTCTGACATCGTAATAGAATGAATGACTGGTCGTCATTCCTTCAAGTTATCGAACCAGGGTATTACATTCGACAGACTTGAATAACGCACCAACACTCGAATTTCGTTTCTGGTTGAGTTGATTTGTTGGTTTGCTCGATGGCATCTGTCGTTCTGTCAAACGAGAGTTCGTAGGAGTGTCAAGGCTCTACGTTAATGGTCCTCATTTTGGGAAGATTCTCTTGAGTACGGGTAGATCTCCAACACGGAAGGGGCGTGCGCTTCGTGGTAGATTGGTAGACCTGATACCGTCTGCCTCTGCTCATCTACCTGCCTTATCTACGTCCACCAGCTGTATTTTCGTCCTACCGGAGACTGTGGAGCACTTTTTTTCGGGCAAGCAACTCATGCCTGAGGCAGTGCTGAGTAATGGGTTGCTCAGGAGGATTGCGCCGCTTGATCTTCTACTGAAGATACCAAACCTAAAATGGATCAACGAGATTTCGGAATTCAAGCATCGTAATGTGCTATATTTCTTGCATTATTTTGTTTCACTTTCGATGGAACTTAATTTATAGAACTGCACTAGTTTTTGTTAGTTTTGAAGTAAATGCTGCATTTGGTTAAGGCATGCTAGCATTTTAATTTCAAAGAATATTTTAACCGCTTTGAATCTAAAAAAGTTTGTTTCATTGAACAGCTTTCGATTTGTATATGTGAAGTTTTGAGCGTCTCTATAAGTTAAAATTGGCTGCGTTATTTTAAACCGTAATAGAGAAAAAAGAAGTAAAAGTGTCTTCCAACTATGTATGGTGACGTCTATCAATTTCATGTAGAGTAGACTCAATCTGATAGTGGTGTGTTTGTTGATGGAGAAAAACTATCTCAGTTTCAAAATGAAAATTCATTCGATATAAACATTAACGCTGGTGTTAGAAAAATAGTTCTAGTTTATATTTGGGATTTTTATTTGACTTGGAACGAGTTCCACTACAAACCTCAAGAAACCGTGTCTGTTGTCTTAGGATTTGGGTGGGTTGTGTTTATGGTGCAGGAAGCTTGGATTATTGACCTTCAAATTCGGATGCTCATTGACTTTCATTTAATATGTAAATAGAAGTTGATGTGAACTTGTCCAGTAATGATTTTTTGTTGCTCCCGGAATTGAGCTCTGTCGAAGAGTACTGGAACTTTTGCTAGTGATCATGCGCGTTTGTTGCTCATGTCCTGCATATTGGCGTTCTGATTACGAATGTCCCTTGTACTTTTGATTAGGAATTCCTGATGACGGCTTTAAATGTAAGGAAATACGGAAGGCGTGTCTTGCGCTAATTTTCTGACCTATTTCCAAACTCTGAAAACGTCTCTCAAGTTAAATATCTGATATGCCACGTTATTCTGGGAACGTTTTTTGCATTGAATTCTTTGTACGTGAACGAATTCTAAGGAAATATCTCAAGGGAAGTACGAGTATTTAGTCCTGTACCTTGTTTTAAAGTCATTGTTTGTGGCTGAATTCTGAAGAAATGTCTTCAGCCATGTATCGGGTCTCTTTTCGTGTTGTAAATTGCTAGTTCATAACTGAACTTTGAAGAAGTATCTTAACCTTAATACGATCCAGTAATCTGGTCCTTTCTGTGCATGCCTTTCCTAGCTTCGCTGGATCACGCTGAGGTCGAAGCTGCTCTATTTCATGAGTTATTCCAGAGAGGAGCTCATATATAGAGTCGGTTGATAGACCGAACTGTGTTATAGGTTCTAATTTCTAATGTCATGTAGATCGTACTTTCTTACGATGTAGATAATAAACCATTATATTTGTTAATTTGCACTCCTATTTTGCATCATTCATGTTTGTAGAATAATGAAAAACTATACAGAAATTCACAATGTAGGCGGAATTTTCTTTCCATTTCATGTTGCGACTTAATCGCATCACTCGATACTCAAGACTTAGCACGCCATCTATATCTAGACTTATCCCAGGAAAATTTATAAGCAAGAAGATGACGCGCTGGGAAAAACAATGGGGAGCATGGGAAAGTGTACAGTTTAGGACGGATGTTTGAAGTAAACTATAGAGGGAAGACGGTCCCCTGCTCAGCTGCTGCGGTCCGTGCTGTGGTGTGGGGCGAACACCTCGCCGTCCACGCAGCTGCTGTGGACCGACTCTAAACCTGGGGATTCATTTGGTGACACCTCGTTAGTGGCAGCGGGTTGACCGATTTCGGAGAAGCTGTGTTGAGGTATTGTCTGACTCTTTAAAGGTCATTAGTGTGTTATAATTTGTATTAAGTATTTCAAGTGTGTTGTTATTAGCATTGTCTGTGTGTTTCAGGCTTTTTAGAGTGTGATTATTTTTATTACGTACTTAAAGTGTGTCATTATTATTAGGAAGTCTTTCAAGGGTGTCATTTTTATGAATACTTTGTGTGTTATCATTATTGAGGTTTTCAAGTGCTTTGTTATTTTATTATCAATGAGTTTTTACGTGTGGTGTTATTATTATAAATACTTTCATGTATGTTATTGATAAAATTAAGTTTTTTAAGTGTGTTCAAAGTTTATTATAGTAGAACCTTGGTGTCACTTTTGCAAACACTTGCTATCGAGGTCTTAGTTCAAGAGGTGGGGGAGTGAGGTGCGCTTCTGAAACAAAACTCGTGTTTTAGACTACTCTGAAAGGCAGAATATTTATGCTCTGCATTCGCAGTACACGCAAAATTGTACCTACTTTTTCCAGCGAAATATTCAATACGCTTGTCACAAAAATTCTTGCAGTTCATAACGAGTTCGTTTTTCGACCATGTTTTCCCTTGGTCTACAAGTTTTTATTTTGTTCGTGCCCTGTTTTCGAGACTCAATGAGCCTGGTATCCTCCGCGGAAATTATGTCAAAATAATATCGCGCTAAATTAATATAACATCTTGCCATTTAAAGGCATTTTCCATAAAGAATAATTAAAAAAACGATAGATTCAAAGGATAAATTTTGAATAATGATTATAAAATGGTATTATCAATTCATCATGCATACACTATTACACATAAATACACCAGAGATGACATAAACCCGTTAGAGAGTAAATTCAAACATTAGGAAAGGTATTTCAAATAACTAAAATTTTAAGGAGACCGTCAATTGCAGCCTGATTTGAACAATTTCCTCGTTTACACTGCGAGACTTTCGATGGTATTCTAGAGCAGCGCAACGCTTGCTGTTGTCACGCTGTATTTGTATTTTCTTAGGCAAGCGAACGTCTTGAACAGCTTTGTGAGTTACCTTTGTTTGAGTCCGCTGCAGCGGTCTGATGGCGCTGAAAGTGATGACCAGAGGGTCTTCGCTGTGAGCTGGAGTGTTGAGTGGTCAGGGTGTTGAGTGGTCAGGGTGTTGAGTGGTCACAGTGTTGAGTGGTCACAGTGTTGAGTGGTCACAGTGTTGAGTGGTCACTGTGTTGAGTGGTCAATGTGTTGAGTGGTCAGTGTTGAGTGATCAGTGTTGAGTACTTAGCATGGATATTTAGTTAGTTTGGATGTTTGTTGACTGCCTTTCTAACCGGCCATGAGAAAGATTCAAATCACTTTTGGAAAGCATAGAAAATAACTGCTGAATAAATACAGGAAGGATAAAATGGAGTATGTTGACTTTGCAATAGGAGGTTGAAAATCTACGATCGAGAAATGCGTTGTTTACTTTTAACAATGGAACGACGCGGAAATATTTTCAGCTGTCCCGAAGCAGCATCTCATTCTAATAAAGCAATTGAAGCAATAGTGAACGCAGTCCTAATTTCAGCGGTCTTGAGAAGTTTTCTCCACCAAGCGCCGAGCCAAGTATAGATCTCTGTAGTGTGCCGGCACTTGCTCGGCCAGAACAGATAGCGATCTTTGTCTACTTCCTGTCGCCTGCCTCTTCATTACTGCCTTTATACGCTCTATTCTAGTCATTCTATCGTGCCTGGGAAACCGTGCTCACTTATAGCGTAAAAACCGTGTGTACTTTGAGCGTCGAAAAAGTGCGGAAACCGTCCGTACTTTGAGGGTGGAAACCGTGCGTACTTTGAGGGTGGAAACCGTCCGTACTTTGAGGGTGGAAACCGTGCGTACTTTGAGGGTGGAAACCATGCGTACTTTGAGGGTGGAAACCGTCCGTACTTTGAGGGTGGAATCCGTGCGTACTTTGAGGGTGGAAACCGTCCGTAGTTTGAGGGTGGAAACCGTCCGTACTTTGAGGGTGGAAACCGTCCGTACTTTGAGGGTGGAAACCGTCCGTACTTTGAGGGTGGAAACCGTCCGTACTTTGAGGGTGGAAACCGTGCGTACTTTGAGGGTGGAAACCGTCCGTACTTTGAGGGTGGAAACCGTCCGTACTTTGAGCGTTTAATATGTGCGGAAACCGTGCGCAGTTTGAGGGCGGAAACAGCACGCTCTAACAGCGTGGAAGCCGTGCGTACTTTGAGTGTCGAAACCGTGCGCAGTTTGAGCGTAAAAACCGTGCGCGAGCCTGTGCTAACTCTGTGTTCGCACTTAAATGTGTAAACAATAAGGGGCACACATGTTAGCTAACATCTATGGGTATCCGTACCAGTGTTTTGCCGTGAATGGATTATTTGTCGGTGTACAGACATTGTGATTTCCATGAGATGGTGATATTGTTCGTTGTTAAGTCCATCTGTATCGTGAAAAGCTTTTCACTGGCTCCACTCTTTTTTACCATGACATAGTCTAAGAAAGCTATCAAGTTTTATAGTTCTATGGCACTTTCTTCCACGAACAATTTAGAGTCTTGACTGAAGCGTGCGAGCTTTGTGGTGTTTCAACGCTTCAACGTCTGCGTTTTTGTGACCATGCAGAGAAAGCAATAAAGTTAACTTCGTGTAATGAATTGACTTACAAAAAATTAATATATTGTCATTCAGTCTTTAGTGTTATCAGTTGAAATTTGGTCCGCGTTTCAAAATACATTCTCAATTTTGCACATGATCGTTGGCAATTTGTCGAAAATCACTGCTCCAACTTGTTCCCGATCTTTGAACGATACCGAGTGATACTTAAACCAATAATATCCCACTGTTTTTATCCTATGTGCAACGCGGAATGGATTATTTTTGTAGCTCTCTGCTTGAGAATGGGGAATTATTTCGCGCAGCAATCCTGTAAGTGGATGTAGCACAAACCTGCGTGTAAAATGCTGACTAAATCATACAGTAAGTTTCATCTCGTATCCTGCCTTGCCGCTCTTTTAAAGCATATCTGCCTCCCATATCCGGCCGTTGGCCGCCCTCAATCGGCCGTAACCAGCCATTATGGTCGATGGCGCGACGATGAATGGACAAAATGCGGCCCTAAACCTACCGTAGATCTGCAACCCCCGCTTCCGGACCCTCTGATGCTCCGTGGGGGTCTGAGGCTTCACCCCTCCTGTGGTGTGGGGGTGTGAATGGTGTTGCGGGGTGTGAGTGGTGTTGCGGGGTGTGAGTGGTGTTGCAGGGTGTGAGTGGTGTTGCGGGGTGTGAGTGGTGTTGCAGGGTGTGAGTGAGTTGTGTTGCGAGGTATGTTGCTGAAAGTGTTGTTTTATTTTGGTATTTAAAATAGTTTCCGAGTGTCACACGATTCTTCTGTCTACTCTTCTTTAGCTTTCTTGAAATCCTAATTTTGACAACTGACGGTCCCTTTTTGATGGCGGCTAGAGATTTTCATGAAGAAATTAGAGTGCTGTCCAGGGCCATATATCTCTTCAATGGGACACAACTATTATGTCTATCGAAATTAGCGCTCCTAAGAGGAAGATGTAATGTCCCAAACTGAAGTAAAGATAAGTCTTCCTTTTGTTAAAATATGTATTTTTAGCTTTGTTACGGACCATCATTTTTCGGTTCACTGTCGTTTCTTTTTCTTAACCTTAACCTTAACCTTAACCTTAACCTCTTCTCCAACTTTCATCTTGTTCCGTACATTTACGTCAACCTTGCAGTTTCCATGCGCAGGGAAGGCGGAATTTTCTTATCCAATGATATCCTGAAGCGGTTGAGTTAACGCCGCAATGATAGCCCGAAAGGGTTGAATTAACCCCTCAAATGTCCACACAAAGAGGGCTACTGTTAGAAACCAGCGTCTATACAGTCCGTCAAAAGATGACACGTTTGGTAAAGTTCGGTCGTTTGATTATTGAAGGGTTTGTTGTAAGAAAACATCACTTAAAGTGTAATCATTTTAACGCCTAAAAATGTCAAATGACAGTTTTTGTGGCGCAAGTTTTTTACCTCCCTAGGTAGTTTTAACTTCATGTTCAATCTTCAATTAATCTCCAAGTAAATAAAGCCAACCGGATAAGAGTCATGATTTAAAAATTATTTTCGGACCCGAGCGACGATGAAACATGTAGCGCGGATACGCTGATCAAACATCTCTTGCTGTTTGTAATTGTATCTCTTGCTGTTTCAAATATTTATACTGGTATCTATCCTAATTTACCAATGCCTTACCGTAATTTAAATATTGTTCTTATTCCCGTGAGGTACGGGAACCTGTATCATAGATACATTCAACACTGGCAACTCGTCTCTTACAGGCGAAAATTCAAATGGTTACAAACGATAAAAAAATTACACATGTTCGTAAATAAATGATGGCTTTCATCCTGTGAGGTACTGATTGAAGCCTGTATCACAGATTCATTTACCACTGGCAACTCGTCTCTTACAGTCGAAAATTCAGATGGTTACAAACGAGAAAAAAATTGCATATGTTCGTAAATAAATGATGGCTTTCATAGATTAAAATTCGGGGCTCCCGAGCGCTTGTCGGAACCTGCCAGCATTCGCTCCAGCGCACAATACGCCTGCCTCTTTCCTCTTCCTTGAGCTACCATGGCAGGCCACATTTTTTGATAGGATCGATAGCCATCTCCTATTTCATGGGAGATTTTTTGCCCACTGACCTGATGGGTTATGCCCTTCATACCTAATGAGGCCGACCATTCGTTTCATGTTGAGTTTTCCAGCCGCTGAACTCATTGATGGATCTAAGAAATACTATCGCATCGCTGGTTTTGCCTTCCGTAAATCTCTGTTGACTCCAATTACTTTGGGTGAGTGGATTACGTCACTGGCGAAGTAGGTTTGCAGTAATTCTCTAGCCATTTTAAACTAATTGGACAATTTGCGGAGTGTAATCCTTCACTGAATTAGCTCACATCCTCTCATATCATATGTTTCGTAAATTCGTAGTTCAATGTTAAGTTCTATTATCCATCATTGTGCAGCTTAATGTGATAACCATATGTTATATATATATATGATCCGTAGAATAGTAATTCGTTAAGAAACGCGGCGATTATTCTGGTGTTCTGACACGGTACAATTATCGATGCATTTGCAGTTGATGATTCTTTACACGTCTTGCATTTTTATGAGTAACTCTTTTCTAACTGTTTAATTAAATTTGACATTTCTTTCATTAAGGCATGTGAATTTTAGTTTGTTGGCTGCTCTTTGAGCAGTGCTTTTCATTTGGTGGTCCAATACAGCGCTCTTTAGGTTGGTTTGGAATGTCAATTTCCTTCTCTTTCCAATCGTTTTTCACAAGTGGCTTTTCAGCCTCCTGCTCTTCAAAAATCTGGTGAAGTGCCCTCTTCTACCGCATGAGTGGGGACCTCTCTTATACCGCTCGTATGGCCGACGTGGTCCATTTTCATGTGATAGATGAAGCCGTCTTGTGGCAATGAAGCTTGTATCACAGATACATTCAACCTGTCATCGGGATTGGGGCATGGCCGATTTTTCAGCGACAGTTTATTATTGGTGTGTCGTTGACAGTGGTCATAGATAATAAACAGTTAAAACAGTTTGAGGTAAATATACGTCAACTAACAAGCTTTCTTGAAAAAATATGAAGTTTGGTTAAGAAATGTTCAAAAAGCACAGAGGGTTATTTAAATTTTACAACAACTGCGACAGAAATCTCACATCGGTAGAAGAGTAGATTTGAATACGCCAATTGGAACGAACTGAGTGGCTCATTTTTGGATTTGCTAACTATTAATGATATACAGTCGTAGATCCGAGTGGATTTAATGTTACGAAATAATTATTAAAACTCAGTGAGCTACTGAAGCAGTTGCTTTAATCCTTACGGAGAAGTATGAGTACTTAGCTCTTCATCGTCAACAGTGGGATGATGTCATCTCTCTTCACATGGCCAGGTCGGGTGTCGTCTCTCTGCTGCTGCGTCCACTGTCTGTGATCTTATTCAGCAATGACAATTACCCGACGCACATGGACACATTCTTGTGCATGAAAATATGTTCAATGACGACGTTTGAGTTTCAAGTTTTCCGCTTCTTCCATAGAAGAAGTTTGAGACAGAGTACCTTTTCATTTTCCCAGTCAGTGTTCGAGAATGTTCACTAATTCCGCGTTGAGAAGCGGTAGAGGTAAAGTTGATGTAATTAACCATGATAGCATTCATAAAGGTTTTTCATCGTAATATTCAACTTTAAAATCGCGCCTTGTTTGCAATGAAACAATGAATGTGTGATTTACCCTTGACATGGTTATTATTAACCCTTGACATTGTTATTATTCAATCCCTGAGGAATACAATGAATATCCCATTTTCTAAGTCCTCCACCAACTGTTCACCAATCCATTTACTAATATTCTTATTTTCTCTGTCTCAATCATTTATTCAATCATTTTTATGGTTATTATAATACCTATGCTGTTCACCAACAATACATCTTTATGCTAAGATGTATAAGAAGACAATGTTATGTTTTTCATGTATCAACTTTATTCGAATAGAGTTTCTTTTTCATCTTGATTTAGAAACATATCGTTTTTTGCGAAGTATCTTTTTTTTAAGAGACCTTGCAAGTTTTGGGAGTAAAGGCCAACCGCAAAGTTGAACACCTGCCCACTCCTAAGTGTGATCGTATTTGCGTGCAGAAGTGCATGCCTGGATTAGAGCCCGTTAAAGAGATACTTGTACGGTGCTTGTGGTAGTCAGAAGGTAGTTGCATGGTTAGTCATGGTTATACAGAAGCGTTCATCACGACCAGCTACGGTAGCACCACACAAGTCCCTCACGACGACCCGTAGGGCCGTCACATCGTATGGACTATGTGGTCGGAACGTTATTTCAGCGAGTGAGAGCGGACGCCTTAAATGTAACTCAGGAACTGCTCCCAGCCTCTCAGTCGCAGGAACATCAAGAACCTTTGGACCGGTTGAAAGTGGCTATCAGGCCGTGAAGTGAAGTTATAATCGCGGGACTTGTAGATGGAGCATCTTGCAATATTTGTACCGCTATTCCTGAATATCTCAGGGTCCACCAAGTGGCACTTCTCCCGCTTGAGAGCTCACTTAGCATCTCGCCTCAAATCTTTAATCGATGTATCAAGCGATGCACTCGCCCCTCTTCCCTCGATCCACAATTAGCGTTTTTGCGGTGCGCATGGAATGAAAATTAGCGTCATATTGAAGCAATATAAAACCCCACAGCTGCAATAGGTAACGCATGATGCTGGATGCAAGTAGACGGACCAGACTTGTGTGCATGTGTTGCTCGCACTCACTTCTCTGAAGCATATACTTGAAGTGATCTATTTGCTCAAATTATTTGAGTTAGTCAGAGCCATTTATTTCTGTAATAAATAAGAGTTCTTACACCGGGACGCGTATCGCTGTCGGATAGAATTGCAAGAACCAGATACGGCTGCGTCTGTTGCGCTCACCAACTTCATCGCACCTCATGTTAAGGGTGAAGCAATTATTCAAGCTTCTACGGCTAGTCAAAACTATTTATTGCCACTGTAAAATGACAGGATTTTCCCAGGTATGAGTCGAGGTGTCTCGACGTCCGTATGATCGAGACTTGCTTTCGTCCCTGCTTATTGTATTCTGCGTGTCACAACTGTGCGGAGGCAATCTATATGCACTAGTTAGCTTCAGGTCTTTATGTTTTAACTCATTTGTTTTTTGCTCCGTGTAGAAATTTTACTGAGTCCGAATTCTTGGACATGTGGGGTTGCTACGCGGATACTGTTTTGAGTGCTTTCTTTCATTGCGGTTCATTCTCCATTGTTTGTGAAATAGTTAAATATCCCGGATACTCGAGATGACAAGGGTACACTGATACACCGTTGATTGCCATCACGAGCCTCCCAACATTCATGTAGCACGTTTCGCAAGCCCGTGTTCAGGAACTCCGTGCCTGTATCCCTCATCCCGGTCCGCAGATGTGCTGGGTGTGTGTGGGTCCCTCGCCGCGCTCTGCGGCAAAATTTGTAAATTTCCTCATCGGCTGATGTCATAGGATCCTCGTAGTTTATTTCGCTTACGATGCTCATGTTGTATCTATTGTACAACTGTTGTTGTACAACTGTTGTATCTATGGGAATTAGCGCTCCCAGGTGGAAAATGTGTGAGGACCCGAGCGGAGAGTTAGGTAGGAAACATGAAATAATTGTTGAAATAATTTTTTTTTGTAATGTTAAAGACTACCTTTTTTGGTTCACTGCTGTCCTGTTTTTCAGCACCTGCTACTTTCTTCTTCAACTTTGATCTTATTTCATTAACTTCTTTCTTAGCTACTGTTTCTATGCCCACTCTTCAACGATTCCGCGTTCCCCTATCTCTACACTAAATGATGCCTTCCTCCTTCCTCTTTTCGTAACGCTTCTTTTTGCGGTTAGGGAGGCTTTAACTAACATCTAATCTAATCTGATGACTGCTTGATATTAACTTTATTTCCATATCGTACTTGTGACAATGTACGGGCTTATTTATAGTAAATGAATCTGAGAAGTCTTTCTTGCGTGTCACCGGACGTGTGTATGCTTCCAAAACGCGGGTTAGCAGAACTGATGGCGTGCATGATTGCTCGTGCCTGCGTGACGTTGATGTAAGTTCTTTTTAAATCAATGGAATAAGTGAGTGATCGTAACTTAGTTCCTTCAAAATAATATGTGGTCGACGTAATTTAAAAAATTACGACTATCAACGGTACTCTAAATGTCCATAATTATTATTTTCAGTCTGCGAATTGTTCTCTATCGACCATTTGCTTGTACATTTCAGATAAGACGCGCTTTGGAGCAGCAGCGATTAGTGTTTGGGTTGCGGTATTCAGTGTAAAGAATGCCCTTTAATTGCATCCTTCCGACCTGTTTAGCGGCGTTCGCATGGAGCTAACTGCTGCCGAGAAAATTTAACTCGAATAAAAATACCAGCTTCACGTCGATCTCATTAATCGCCTAGCTTAGAATTTCATGTAATTCCTGCTCAATTCCGGGTACTCTTGAGTAACTTCTGCACAATAGTTAGAGGTATCGCAGCATTAAATGTTGGGGGCAATAGCCCACCGGACGAGAGAATTTCTGAGTCAATGTGTTGAGAGATGCGTTCTGTTCTCCCAAAGCGTTTTTCAAATCTATATTTTGTAGTTACGCATGCATGAAATTCGATATTGATTATGTAAGTATAGTTAAGTTGAAGTCAGTTGTCCTCCCAGGAATATGTTAAGCTCGAGTCATGTTTTCTAATTTGAATTGTAAATTTTTTTTCCCTGGTGACAAATGGTCAGTTATTATAATTATCACTAATGCATCACAGGCTGACGTTGACGCTGCACTTGACAGCCCGTAACGCCCGAAAATATCAGTTTTGTGGTCTTTAAGCATTCGTTCAGAAATCTGCCGGTTATGCTCGAAATGTCCGTTTTGCGATTAGAATTGTAAATTTATTTTTTTTGGTGACAAATGGTCACTTATCGCCATTCCGTCACGCACTGACGTTTTAAAGTTAACACTGCACTACACGACCCATAACACCTGAGGATATCTGTTTTGTGTGGTCTTTACAGCATAAACATGTGCAGTGTTAGTCCATATTTAAATAAGAGATTGAAGATAAAGAAGCTACTAACGAGACAATAAGTACTCTGTGAGTAATGAGCTGCCGCTGCATTTTGGGCACCTGTGACGAAGCGCTCACGCTGACTTAGGACTAGGGAGCAAAACATTTTTTTGTGTGTGTAAAATTCCCCGAAGACTTGATGAGGCAGTAATACAAGTGTCTGTTTGCTGGCGCTCGGTTGTTCTAGATGAAGGGTTCTCAAACTTTTTTTCGACACACACCCCTAAAGAAATTTCATTCGAACCTCGTTCCCCCTGAAATCAAAATGACTTGAACATATAGCCAATATCCTATTACTTCCTGAACTTTTCTCGCACCTCCTGGAATATCGTCTCGCACTCCAAGGGGGTGCAACCAGCCCTGGTTGGGAACATCTGTTCTAGATTTTCTAGGGGCCAAATTTTCAAAAACTGACGTCGTCGTAGCTGTTATCAAAAGTTATTCTGTTGATTAGGATGCCCTACGTGCTGTTTTTCCTTTCAAAATCCTCTAGTTTGAGTTGTGTTTAAATAAATTTCAAACACAAAGCCTCTGGTAACCCTGGATGACTGCCAGGTGCTCTGAGCTCAGGTTTCGATTGAAAAAAGTTCAAACTTGAGAAGTTTAGCCTGGAAAAACAACAGCTCGTCGAGTAGCCTAGCCGAAAAAAATTCTCGTGGTCAGCTGCACTTCTACGAAAACGTAAATTGTTTGAAACTCCGGCCTCTGGAGACCTCCGAGGGTGTGATAGAACTGCAGGTAAGAAACACCTGCGCAGACTCTCTACTTGCTTATTATGCAAAACTGTTCGGTTGAAGCCTGGACCGTCTGAAGGCCGCTTCACTGTGTTCAGGATAAGCCTTGTCTCTTTTGCGCACTTTCCAAAATTCGCTCACGTAAACGGTTCTATTATATTTCATTTCTTGGTGAACTTGTACCTAATGTGTTCTTTGAAGTTCACTGATGAGAGGAAGTACTTTCGTCATTGCATTGTCGTTGACAACCTGATGTCAGGGGCAGTCTAATGACGGGGTCGTAATAAAGGTATAATAAGGGGAAAATCGAACTGAAGAGCCAAGGATACATACTTCCATGTCTGTTCTGGAAGTGCGAAGCTTTGGCGAGTTAGAAATGATTGCGATGGTGTTCAAGAATTGGGTTGGAAGATCAAATTATTCTTAGTCCTTTACCATAATAATAGCGAATTTAAATAATGTTGTTCAAGAGTGGTGATTGTGACGGCGATTGACAATTGTGACAGCGAATGAACGGTTGAAATAAAGAGTTATGGTTTATTAAAAGTAACGGTTGTGATTGTAAAAGATATATTTCAAAGCGATTTATTACAGTGATTTTTATTTCGATGAGTGATGATTGTGGCGATTTGCGATAGTTGTGATGCAAGTAGTGATGAGTGGTGATCCATATTCTGTTGGTGCAAATGAATGCGATTGTGTTTTTATCATAGAGTGGAGAAATAGATTTAGAAATGGAAAGGGTGCAAAATGATTTTATATTTTATTTAACTTCTCTAATAGAAAATGATGAGTGACATAGTGGGTAATGATCGTTACAGCATGTAATGATTATCTCAGTGAGAAATTATGTAGTCATACTGGGGACTAAATACCATTTGTGTATAAATTCAATACGTTATGATAAACGAAAACTTATTTTCGATGACTAGTATGATATTGAAAACATTGACACTAGATGCAAGATAATGAAAAAATTCCCTGATGCTCTGTCTGCTTAGGGAATCTATATTTGAATGTGACTCCCGGAATTAAAAAATATAGTTCGTGATGGATGGTAAATAATAATCAGCAACGAATGCATCGCGGGACTTATTGTTAGCGAGTAATGGTGGCGATTTAATGATTGTGTCGTCCAAGGATGAATACAGTAAAGGAAGATAACCACTGTATAGAGGTTTGATTGATAGCGCAATGTTTGATTATAACAGTGGATAAAAGTCATCCGCCCAAAAGTCACAGCTTCCAAAAAAAATTATTGTCATGACCTTCTCTAGTTATGATGATGCCCAATTTCTTTGGTTAATTCAAATACGCAAGAGACTGATAATTTTTTGATTTGCTTGCTTTGTTGGTTGCTTTCTTAATTGCTAGTTTGTTAAGTTGGTTGGCTGTGTCCACGCTCTGCTTTCAGTAACTACATAAGCCAAATTCGGCACCCTGATTTGTTAACTTTTGCAGAGAGAAATATTTAAAATTTCCACGCGTTGTATTGTGGATATGGGCTGTAGCAAAACTCTTTCACGAAGGATATTTCCCCCGAATTAGTTGTATAAGCAACTTGACCCAACGAGCCCGGGTGGTTTCGTGAACAATAGATGACCGGTGAGGTGATTTTCGATAATTTTTATACGACGTGAAATTGTATTCCTTAAATTGTTCACAATTTTAGCTTCCGAGGCGTTAGTCCGCATTCAACTATGCACGCCTTTTCGTGACCGACGTAGTTTTAGCTTAGAAAGATACGCGCATTCGCTTCCTTTATTTTTTTAGAACCTGCCCTCCGCAACAGAGAACAATAAATTCGTTCTTTAATTACCTATTCATGACACAGAGTATTATCTTCCGAGGCATTTACGACTACTATTCCTTTGCACACCCACCCTCCGGTGCCAGCCTGTAAGAATTATTTATGGCCTAAATACGACCGTTTCCTTTAGGTGAGGTGGGCCGTAAATCCGAGTGTGCGGGAGCCCGACCGTGTGTGCTCACAGTAATCCCGCACATAAGCACCGTGCTCATTGTGCCTCTTATTTATTGGCTCGTGATGTACAATCCCTCTACCTCGATGTGCTGTGCGCCATGTTAGTCGCTGCGTCAGACTAGACCTCGATGTGCTGTGCGCCATGCTAGTCGCTGCGTCAGACTAGACCTGGATGTGCTGTGCGCCATGTTAGTCGCTGCATCAGACTAGACCTGGATGTGTCGTGCGCCATGTTAGTCGCTGCATCAGACTAGACCTGGATGTGCTGTGCGCCATCCTAGTCGCTGCGTCAGACTAGACCTCGATGCCCACATGCGATGCCAACACGGCGAATCGCTACTTGGAGACGCTCTAGATCCGCTGATTCTCATGTCCTGATGCGATGTCTGCTCAGTGACTTGGAAATGCTCTGAATTTCTGATTCTTTTGTTAGAATCTAATTCACTGATGCGATGTCTGCTCAGTGAATCAATGCTGGAAAGTGACTCCCTAAATTTGAAGAATAACATGATGCCCAGCTCTATCGCCTGTTGATGAGGTCAGCTTAGTCAGGCCAGCTTAGTGTGTTCAAAATTCTATACATTCGGGCGCCTCAATGAGTGAAAACCAACGTCGGCTCACTTGATGGCCTTGGACGTTATTTTTTTCGTTCGAAAAATTTAATTGGGTTCTCTGTATTAACTCGTATTATTGTGTAAAGAGAATTCCACCCATAGCAACATCATGTTACGGACGGTAATCGAGAATAATTCGGCAGAACCGTTCATTGTTCATTATAAATCTTTTCTCTTACATTATGGAGACGTACAGGTATATCGTGTATTGTGATAAGTATAACATATATTGTGATAAGTATAACAAATATTGTGATACGTACATCGTATATTGGGATGCGTATACGTATATTGCATATTGTTCGACGTGCTACGTATAGTTTATTGAGGGACATATATCAAATCACAATGTCTTCATCCACCACCACTTTCATTTACGGAGGCATTTAATGTTTTCGTTTGTCTGTCGCCCAAACATCTTCAAGATCACGAACATAATATCACTGGAATTTTACGCTCTTGAAATAAATGCCACAAAGTTTAAATAGTTAAAACATCATTCTTCCGATATTTTACGGCGACTAAATTTATTGCACAAATTTCCTATTTTTTGCGCCAAAACTCACATAATTGTTTGCACTATTTTATGCCCCGGAACTCATACAAAGGTCAGCAATATTTTTTGTCATAGAAGTCCCATGTGTGCACTATCTTATGCCCGTGCAGAACTCACACAAATGTGTTCACTATTTTATGCCCCAGAACTCACACAAATGTGTTCACTATTTTATGCCCCAGAACTCACACAAATGTGATCACTATTTTATGCCTCTGAACGCACACCTTTCCCTACAAATGTCCATGTTCAGCGCAGTCAGTTAGCAAAAAAGTCCAAATTGTGCCCTGAGTGCGCAAGGATTACGTCCGCCGGCCGGTGCTGTTGGCAGGAAACACCTGCGCGCTGAGCGCCTCCGTAGTGACCACAGCCTCTCTATGGAGGCCGGTGTGTGCTTCACTGAACATCTTGATGTTTCTGCTGACCGTGTGCGCGTCTCGTACACTCTAATGATATGTTATTACTGTGTTTATCCTGCGGGTGTGTTAGGTTGATAGCAGCGTCTATCATGCATGAATATATCATTACTTACGTCTATCACACAATAATGATGCATTATCCCTTGAGTCTATCATGCGGGTATGTAATGTTGGTAAAAGCGTCTATCATACGTGACTATGTTATTACTTACGTCTAACACAGTGGAATGTTAATTGTACGGACCGTTTATCGTGCGGGTATGTTATGTTCATAGCAGCGTCTATCATACATGATTATGTTATTACTTCCGTCTATCACACGGGAATGTTGTGATGTTCGGATCGTGCATCATGCGGTTGCGTTATGTTCTTGCGCATGTACGCAAGGAAATTATATGTTATTATGAAGATCTGTTACCATCTGAAAAATGTGCTGTGACGAATGTTTTTTGCAAGGGAATGTTTTGTTATGAAGAACATCTATTGAAAGGGAATGTTGTGATGTTATGCTGTGGGCCTTCGTCCCTAACGACTTTTCTATGTTAATGTTACGTTATTTTTAGGGCAATGTCAAATTATTGCATACGGATATTACATGGAAATGTTGTTTGATTACGAACGTGTGTTAGTGCTTACCCAGTCTAGCTGTGCAGTATGCCAATGTGTGGCGCATGCTCAAGTTTGTGTATGAATTGAGGCATCAAATTTGGCACTAATTTTGGTTTTCTTTGCAGTTGGCGCCGACGCACACACCAGGAGAGGAGACCTGCAAGCGCAGCGCCCTCTGCTCCACGGTCAGTTGTGTTCCTGCTTCTGGTGCTTGTCGGCCGTTCTTGCTGGTGTAGTGTGGCAATATTTTACAGGGTGTCCACAAAATTGTACCCATAGACCGATATGCGTATATATGATACCGGAAATGAATTTGAATTAAAGTGTTCTACGGTTCCGGTATCATATGTACATATATCGGTCAGTGAATACATTTTTCGTGGACACCCTATTCGCAAGAAATTATGCCGAAGCTGTTCCTGACCAATTTTTTTAAGATGTTTTGTGTTCGAATGGTTCAGCGGAACAGCTTGGGTACAAGACAAACTATCCGATCTAACTCTTTTGCCGGCGCTTCAATGATTTCAGCCGTGTAAGTATTTCGTTTGCATAGGAGGCGGCTAAAATTATGGATGCAATGGCGAAAAAGTAAGACTGGGTATGGTCGCTGAAGTATATTCAGACATTCAAAGTATCTAGGAATGTGTAACATCTTGTACGCAACCTCCTACCAAACTTAAATGAAGACATGATCTACTGTAAGCTACGTGATACTCACGGGATTCTATGTCATTCGGAACAGACTCTCAGAATGTGAAGTCAAATTCTCTGTAAATTGTGGATTATTTAGAATCAACTCTCAGAATGTGAAGTCAAATTCTCTGTAAATTGTGGATTATTTAGAACCATCTCTCAGAATGTGAAGTCAAATTCTCTGTAAATCGTGGATTATTTAGAACCATCTCTCAGAATGTGAAGTCAAATTCTTTGATATCTGGAGAACGTTCACATAGTTCATAATGTGTCTTGTCCAAGTCACTGACGTGTATTTTGAAGATCTGTTTTAACAGATGAAGCTGTTCGAGAGTATGGAAAAACATCATTTAAACGGTGGCTTATTCTTTGAATTTAGTTTCAAATATTCTTCAACTGTCATTCAGGTTGCAAAAACCATGTGATGTAAGATGCAGAGCATTAAGATTTAAAAAGACGTAAAGTTTCAAAAAATGTGCAAAATGTATATTGTCTCCAAACTCCACACTTTCCACGAATACAACCCTAATTCTAATTTGGATCAGTTCTAATTTAGAAATCTTGCTAAGTTTGATGTTAGAGTCATGTGCTGTTGTGTCTCTGATTAAATTCAATCGATGGGACTGATGCTATCCTATTTTAAAATCACATCGATTAGCCTGTAAACTGCGGCGATTTAAAATAAATTTTAAGATTCAATTCCAATTAAATTCAATTTAAACTTTTAAATCGACAAAAATTGAACTAAGAAGGCCCTTCATCTGGCTTTGGTTAGGTGTGTGTAAAAAATACATTTTTCTCCACCGATGAGTCCTCCGCATAATGAAAACCCCCTCAGTGGTCACCAGTGGGTCAGCTAGCTGTCAAGGAATGGATGTGAATTCTAACTAGAACTTCATAACGATATGTTATAATTTTACATTATTTCTGCACTCTTCTTCTCTACAATCAATTGAGAAACGTGCAAAAATTGGCTACTCAGCTGCAGTGAACTAAAGTTAAAGCTCAGCATCGGTTTGAGAGCGCTTGACAGAAGAGAGCATCATAACATGGCATCAGGAAAGAGCTAAGCATCCTATTCTCGGGTACTCCAAGACACCAGTCCCGTACAGGCACCAGAGTAGAACAGAAATAGCAGTCATCGCACAGACAGTCACCAAGCTTCGCGCACGAACACTAATAAATTTATTTTAGCAAAAGAAAGCGATCATTTCGCAGTTGTATGATCCTATGGTCGGAGGTTTTTTTCTCATTGTTAGTATTATCGCTCAAAACATCGCTTATCCATAAGAATGTGACAATTGTATTTGGTATCATCCAAATCGTCCACATTGACTTTTTTCCGATTTGAATTTCGGTTTATCATTCCTTCAGTGTGTGTTTGTCCTGCGTGGAGTGCTCGGGTTCATCAGCCAGGCTACGATGCTTTTCATCAATTTTTCTGTGATGAACGGTGCTTGTTTCTTGGCGAAAGTGTGTTAGCGTAGAATTTTTGAAAACGATGTATAAAACAAGAACTTGACAAAAAAATTATGATAACTTCCAATATTTTGTTGAACCCAAGTTACGTCATTACAAAGGCCTTAACTTTCTAGCTAATGATGTAGTTCTTGATTAAAGATTTTAGAAGTGATTTTTCGTATCCAGGCTGTAGATAATTTTTCCACAACGTTTTTTTCTTCGGGGGCATAATTTTCAAATTAGTTTGTCATTTCAGTTAATAGGCATCCATGTATAAAACATCACTGTTTGCATTTGATCTGGTAGCATCTGCGTGAGGGTGACACACATAACAGTGAAGTGTGCTGCGGAACGCAACGCAACAATTCTAACCGTTCATTCTCTTGCTGGGGCACATAGTCGCTCTCGCTTAACGGAAGTGCGGTCGCAATACGGTTGCTATCGTTTGAAGTGAGCTCCTTGTCTGCTTTAGTTCTCGGAAACCTCGTGTTTATCACTGCAAATGAACTCATTATCAATAAAGTTAACTGCTTCTTCTCTGTAACTTGTTGTCTCGGATATCTAAAGTTTCTTCTACGATATCAGTTCAGAACTGCTTCTTTTCTGTAATTTGTTGTCTCGAAAGCTAAAGCTACTTCCACGATATAAATAGAGACACGACGGAGGGATGAATCAGAGCACAAATGAGCAGTTCATTCGTAAAAATTTCTGGGTCTAATAAAAGTCCGTTTACAGTTTCGAAATAAGGGAACAGTAAATCTATAAACATGGAGAAGAGAAAAAGCGTAGATATGAAATGGTTCAGATATTCTAGCCAAACATCACTTGGACCACGCACCGATTGGTTTTCTCTGACAGATGGGGTCTCATCCGTTTTGCACGAAATTTAGGGGCATTCCTGCGTGGATGATTTGTTGGGGAAGACGACATAAAAGTACAATGTTAGGAATATTTATGGCAGCTGAGGTTTTGTCCGTTAATCATGAAATATAGGGGCATTTCTGGTATGTGAATTGTTGGGAAAGGCAATATGAAAGTAATTTGTTAAAAATATTTATGACAGCAGAGGTTTCGTCCGTTTAACATGAAGTTTAGTGGCATTTCAAGTGCAAGAATTGCTTTTGAAGGCAACACACCTTTTCATACATGATAAGGTGTGTAAACGTTAACCGCCATAGGTTGATCTAAAATTCAATATTTAACTCGAATTTAAAGTCAATTGTAGTAAGCTATTTTAAAAAAAGCAAACATTAACTAAATCGTGCCTTCATTTAGTTTTGATTAAGTACGTATTTATGAAAACTGAGTTTGGGACTACTGATCGGTGAGTGGCATTATGAAAATTCCCTCCGTGTACCACCGGTGGCTCACATGGAGGTTAACGTGGTAAGAATATTTATGGAAGCCAAGGTTTTGTCAGTCAAATAGGAAATTTAGTGACACTTATGGTGCATCATTCGAAAAACCTGTCATGAACACTTATTTGATTGAATGAATTCAAAAAAATTAATATAGAACACAATATTGATTGAATTTTTGGACTCGTTTTGGAATACTTATCGGATCTAGTATGACACTCTTCGGTTCTAGTACACTGGAAACCAGCAAGCTCCCAAGAATTTCTGACTTACGACATGTAAATCGGGAGTTATGTGATCTACGACATGAAAACCTGAAATTGAACAGTCAGCCACCTGCAAGGCTGGAATTGTGAGATCCACGACATGCAAGTCTAGAATTGTATGATCTACGACACACAAATATGGATATGATGTATGACATGTGACTCTAGAAATGCCTGATGCATGACATGTAAGTCTAGAATTGCATGATGCATGACATGTAAGTCTAGAATTAAATGATGCATGACATGTGAGTCTAGAATTACATGATGCATGACATGTAAGTCTAGAATTGCACGATGCATGACATGCAGGTGATATCCCCACTCGAGAAATTGCAAACTCTACTGTCGCTACTCGAAATACACGTCTTCTTTTCATACAAACATCGCCTTACATGGTTAGAAGCTAGACCCAGTTATTAATACAATCCTAATTCATGTTTTGTGGGACTAATTTTTTTCTCGCAACTTCAGTCTTGCAAAAGAGAAAGTATAACTCTAAGTAAAACTTACAACTGCATTCCAGTCTAGTAACTTCGTTCCCGTTTACCCACACGTGCGTTCTAGTAACGCAACTTTGTTACCGTTTTCCCACTCCTGCATTCCAGTAACGTAACTCCGTTCCCGTTTTCTTACACCTTCATTCCAGTAACGTAAATTCGTTCCCGCCCTGCGGTTTGTGTACTCTAATTCCGCTCCGTAGGATGTAGGTCACNTAGAATTGCATGATGCATGACATGTAAGTCTAGAATTAAATGATGCATGACATGTAAGTCTAGAATTAAATGATGCATGACATGTAAGTCTAGAATTAAATGATGCATGACATGTAAGTCTAGAATTGCACGATGCATGACATGCAGGTGATATTCCCCCCTCGAGAAATTGCAAACTCTACTGTCGCTACTCGAAATATACGTCTTCTTTTCATACAAACATCGCCTTCCATGGTTAGAAGTTAGACCCAGTTATTAATACAATCCTAATTCATGTTTTGTGGGACTAATTTTTTTCTCGCAACTTCAGTCTTGCAAAAGAGAAAGTATAACTCTAAGTAAAACTTACACCTGCATTCCAGTCTAGTAACTTCGTTCCCGTTTACCCACACGTGCGTTCTAGTAACGCAACTTTGTTACCGTTTTTCCACTCCTGTATTCCAGTAACGTAACTCCGTTCCCGTTTTCTTACACCTTCATTCCAGTAACGTAAATTCGTTCCCGCCCTGCGGTTTGTGTACTCTAATTCCGCTCCGTAGGATGTAGGTCACCAGGGAATTTTCTGAATTTTTGTGGGCATCTTTCCACACTTCATGGGAGTGGTGAACGGTGCTGCGGTCTGGAATATAGTATGAGGGAAAATTAGAGCATGTAGCGCCGTGCTCTGGTATTTATTACTCCTTTTGTGTCATGTGCTCGCACCGCTTGTTATAATAACTCAGAGACGTCTGAGTTTTGTTGTAAAATGTTTTCATTGTTGTCGTCGAACGAAAACTCCAATCCTTCCTTAAATATTGTACATTTTTCATTTTAAAATTTGTAGAGAATGCTAAGTAGAGAAGCGATGATAGTTGAATCGATTAACCCTTAACGCGACAGAGGCATTTGCGGTCCTGTTTGGAAAAGCGCTTCAATGTATTGTGTTTCTTGATAATTTTAACCCTAAATGTGTTTTTTGACGTCCACCTGCGATTGGCAGTTCCTTCTTCATCCTGGTATTAGAGACTACCTGATAACAGTGCCAGCTTAATGATGGTGGGAATAATAACGGTAGGAGAAGTACAAAAAAAGTTGACGCTGAAGGATTAAACTCTAAAACGAATGTGTATTTCGATAGAGTACCCCTCAAATTATTCTGCAGCACACCTGTTCTCAATGTGTTTTCAATATGATCTCAAAGTGCTCTCAATGTGTTCTCAATGTGATCTCAATGTGTTCTCAATATGATATCAATGTGTTTTCAATGTGTTTTCAATATGATCTCAAAGTGCTCTCAATGTGTTCTGAATGTGTTCTCAATGTGATCTCAATGTGATCTCAAAGTGTTCTCAATGTGTTCTCAATGTGATCTCAATGTGTTTTCACTGTGATCTCAATGTGTTTTCAATGTGATCTCAATGTGTTTTCACTGTGATCTCAATGTGTTTTCAATGTGATCTCAAAGTGTTCTCACTGTGTTCTCCTGTGTGCAGTGCTGGACGACCTGTGCGCAGCTGGCCGTGCACTACCCCATCTGGAGCTTCAAGTGCCACCAGGCAGACTCTTGTGTGAGTTGTGTGTGTGTGTGGTGCGTGGTGGCTGTGTTGTGTGCCCGCCTTGTGTTGTAAGTCTGTTTTGTGTCTCTGTGTTGTGTTCTGAGTCTGTGTTTTGTTGTGCATTTGTGTAATGTGTCTGAGTTGTGTATCTGTTGTGTTTTGAGTCTGCGCTGTGTTGTGTTTGTGTTAGGTGTCTGTGTTAATTTGTGTATCTGTGTTTTATGTCTGTGTTGTGTTGTGTGTCATTCTTGTGTGTCTGTGTTGTGTGTGTCTTGACTCCACCCCGCTCGGCCACGCGCCGCCCTGTCAATGTGCCCCGTCCTGCCTGCGGGACATTGCAGGTGTGCCCCGTTGTCAGTGTGGTATTTTGTCCGTGTGTCCTATTGTCTGGGTGATATTTTTCCTGCGTTTGTTAGAGCTTGTTTTTTGTGTATTTGTTTGTACTGGTTAGTTTATATTCATTCTAGTTTTATTTAGTGTTTTCCGTTTGCGTTGGTTTCTATTTCAGCGAGTGACGTCATTCTAAGAAATACGCAGCATTATAATTTGATATTTCAGACGTAATGATCTTCTTAGAATACCTGTGAACCTGAAAATTTCTAATGTTGACTCGATAAAATAGCAAGGTGTTTGAAGAGTTCAATAGTAAACGATGATGCTTGTTGATTGTCCAAGCGTTGTTCTCAATTGAGACGTAATATGGATTTCGATTTAGCAATGAGACATCCTTCAAACGCATCGGGAATTTCGATTTAGAAATGAGACATCCTTCAAACGCATCGGGAATTTCGATTTAGAAATGAGACATCCTTCAAACGCATCGTAAATTTCGATTTAGAAATGAGGCATCCTTCAAACGTATCGTAAATTTCGATTTAGAAATGAGACATCCTTCAAACGTATCGTGAATTTCGATTTAGAAATGAGACATCCTTCAAACGTATCGTGAATTGCGATTTAGAAATGAGACATCCTAACATTTCGGGAATTTCGATTTAAAAACGAGACATCCTTCAAACGGAATTTCGATTTAGAAATGAGACATCCTTCAAACGTATCGTGAATTGCGATTTAGAAATGAGACATCCTTCAAACGCATCGTGAATTTCGATTTAGAAATGAGACATCCTAACATTTCGGGAATTTCGATTTAAAAACGAGACATCCTTCAAACGGAATTTCTATTTAAAAATGAGACATTCTTCAAACGTATCGTGAATTTTTATTTAGAAAAGAGACATGCTTCAAACGTATCGGGAATTTCGATTTAGAAATGGATATGCAACGCTTTGTGAGCCATCTTTCAATTATGAACGTTGGCTGAGATGTCTTTAAATTAGGTCACTTCCATGTTTCTGAAGCAAAGTTCCCGAAGATCACGATGTTTGCCTAATGAAGTTTTTTTACTCAGTGCGCGGTAATTTAATGATGCTCGGAATAAATCATTACAATCTCACAAATTTGCACTTTTACGTCTAATTTTCTCCGGTATAGGCTCCATTTGAATATTGCCGCTTCATTTTACAGTGTCACGTTGAATATTCTGCCGTGCTATGGGCCGGACGCGACAGTTGTAACAAATTACGACAACTAAATATTTTTACACTAAATTTCCGCTCAACTGATGCAGTGCAAAAAATATTTTCTAGAATACGTGTAATTTCCAAATGTTTTTCTGCCGCTAAAATTGTAATGCTAAGAGTAGTAATTCCCATTTTACTTTTTCATGAGTGAATATCAAGCACACGAACTCACCATTCATTTTTTTTCACAAAAATTTGAATACAATTTTTTTCGCCTTTGGAATTAAATTGGTTCCTTCCATTCCTTACTATTCTTTTTTTCTTCTTCTACGAAAAAGTTGTTTCCTTCCTTTTCTTCTTTTTGAAATGAAAATGGTTTCCAATCCTTTCTTCTTCAGAAAGTGCTCCTATTGGAAGACATTTCGCTGCTCTTGATAAGCGCTCCACTGCTCTTGGAAAGCGTTCCGCTGCTATTAAAAGACTCTCCACTGATCGGGGAAGGCGATCCCTTGCTTTAGAAGAAGCTTTTGCTTGTGAAAGACGTTTTACTACTCTTAGATACCGTTTCGCTCATTGGAAGTCGATTCGCTGCTCAAACAAGGCACACCTCTACTTTGAAAGAATCTTTTGCGTTTGTGAGGCGCTTCATTGCTCTTGAATAACGTAAAGCTCGAAATCGCTATGTTTCGTTTGATCTTTGGCTTCTCACGGCGTACACAATCGAAACTGAGATGGTCACGGGACCATCGCCCAAGGAAGGCGCTCCGATCGTTACCCTCGGAAAGCAAGTTTGCGCCTCGACTCCCACGCGCGTCGCAGCGCCGTCGTGTACCGGAACTCTGCCCCGCCGACACGCGATCGAGGCGCCAGCCCGCATTTGTCATAGATAATCATCGCGAGGATAAATAAAAACCACTGCCGTCGTAAATAGCAGTGATGAAAAAAAATCTAACAACGGTGACAATATCCGGTGATAGGTTTTGTCAGACAGAGATGTGGGCGAATTGAGTTGTTTGTCTCGTATATGTGTGGAGGTCAGGATTGGAGAACTAATGCAAGGAAGACACGCCGCAAGCGCTGTAGTGAACCCGTAACGTTTTTGCTCTCTGACACCGGGTCTTTAACTGCGACACGATGATGAGTTTCTTTGTTCATCTCTGAATGCAGAGGCTGGTTTCACCAATAATATGGCAATTACGACGTTTACACAGTCTAGTATACTGTTTCTGATTATTCAAAAAACTTTAAGTTTCCGGTGTATCTTGCTGCTGAAGCAGTTCCAATGTATTCACTTTCCTCTGTAAATGCGGATGTCTAGACTGGCGCAAAAATTCAATCAAAGTTCGACTGCTCTTCATCTCTGTGACCAAATTTTTGACACACGTAGATTTCGCAGGCGTCTATGCCCGACTAAATTATCAACTTTTGGACAAGCTCAAAACCTGGATTTGGAGTCAAAAATGGAGTCTCGACTCTTGAGTCAGTCAAAAGTCAAAAATTATTCTGAGAACTGTTCCTTAGCATCATGGGCGCTAAGGAAACAATATTTCCTCACATGCTAATCACAATTTTTCATCACAATAAAACAGGGACCAACAGTATACAAGCATCCACTACACTACAATACCGTCACTAACAATTATCCTACATCCATCATGCAACATACAATCCCCACACACAACAAACAACCACCACCCATGTTTTAGCCCCATGCAACCTCCAACCATCACACAACATTCAACCACCACACAACATCCAACCATCACCCAACCACCACACAACAACCACCACACAAAAACCACCACACAACATCCAACCATCACCCAACCACCACACAACAACCACCACACAACATCCAACCATCACCCAACCACCACANACACCACACGACACACAACCACCACACGACACACAACCACCACACAACACCCAACCACCATACACCACACGACACACAACCACCTCACGACACCCAACCACCACACACCACACAACCACCACACACCACACAATCACCACCACCTCAGCGCACTCACCACCGGACACATTTGCCCACCTGTCCTCTCCTCCGTAACGATCGCAGCCTCACTAAAATTTCAATTCCTGTTCTAAAGTTTGTGCTCAATCTCGCTGTTATTTTTTTTTTAAACATGGCATCGCGCTTTCCAGAAACGTGAAGCAAACCTATAGTTCAATTTTTCTAATTTTGTAACTTTTCTCAATTTTCACCCGATTAGCGGGGGTACATTCGTTAATTTAGCAATTTAGTTTCTTTTTTTCTGCGCAAATTGTATTGCAGAGCTACGCTCATTTTGTTTCTCCGTGTGTGGAGCAAGCATTGTTTCAAGCCTATTTTTTGTCACTGAGTGTCCGAGTTGTGAAAATGTCGCTAATGGTTGCCATGTTTGTCTAGTCTTCATCAGAGAGATTGAAAGTTTGTCTTGCTTGTTAGGGTTAAATTGTTCCTTTTAACTCGAGGGAAATTGCATGAGCAGCATCTTCATTATTTCAAAGTTGGTCCTCGTCTACTGTGAGCACTTAAATCCCAGCTCATCTGCCCTAAGCGCAGAGAGCGAGCGTCTTACTCATTAATATTTTGCGGAGCGTTTTTACTAATGGTTCTTTTTGTGTTCTCTTTGCAGGATGAAGGATGTCAGACGGCATGTAACTTCTTCACCAAAGCGAACGCGACTCCTCCTCCTCCACCGTCTTCCCCCTCCCACCCCTCCCACCATCCCTCCGTGTACATCCCGCCCATCCCGCCGACTCACCCTACTCCACCGGCGAAGCTCTCCATGGAATTTGACGATCGTGGTGCGGCTAAGTGGACGCTTGTTTGGTCAGACCGGCCATCGACTCAGCCCACCAAAACCTCGGACGCTTACGAAGACATTAGCGTCGAGTCTCTTTTCAAATCCTCTGCGGCGAACGCGAAGCAAGAGTCTGGTTCCGATTCGAACGACGGAGTCAACAGCTGCAGCGTTTGCGGTGCCTGTGGAGTTGTTTTTGGGGTTTTCTATAAGAAAATGCACCATCATCCGTGGACTCTTTACCGACAAACCCAGGCGAGCTTCATGGATCTCGAATCTATAGAAGTTGGATCTCAGTTGCAGCTAATTGCTGTCGCCAATTGTGGCACTGTTTCAGTAATTATCACTCCTTATCAACCCGTGATTAGCAAATCTTCTGACCGCATCAACAAAACTGATTCTAAAACTAATTATTCGAGAGGCGATTTATACATGCATGAGCGCAGGTATGAAACTCTCGCCCAGCATTATGCCAGTAAAAGAGCTAAGGTAAATTATGAAGAGACCACAACGACCACTCCCGTTCAGCAAAGTGACCGAGAAGCTAACTCGATCTCTGCTTCTGCTATGGGGAGCTCCGAGTTGATGGAAGTCCCCCTCAAGTCTTCCACTTGGACGTTGCATTTCAACGCCAGTGTTAATATGACCGACTTAATTTATACGAAGATCTGGTGGAATCCAAGTGACATCGCAGCTGCATCGTTAAAAGCAAAAAGCTCATTTGAATCGCAAAATAAGGTGAAAAAATCTAATGAAAAGTCTTCTTCAGATGGTGGTATGGATTACCTTGTGACATGGGAAGATCAGAGTGGTACTATTAAGGGTCATTCGATGACTCGAAACCCCTACATTTCGTTTGATCTTTGGCCCCACACGGTGTACAAAATCCAGGCTCAGGTCGTCATGGGACCAGTCATCGACTCGAGTGTCTCTAACCCGCTCGTTATAGATGCAGCACGAATTTATCAAAAACTCTCAAAGAACCTCGAAACAAAAACTCGGCCAAACAGGGTTGAAGATGACAGAAACTATAAATTTAGTGTAGATTCTGATGTTAATGATGAACCTGGAGTTTCAGATGTTAAAGCCAATGGGCAAAATGATGCTCAAATTTCTAGCCAGGAAAATGATTCTCTTGCTACTAAAAAATCGCAAGTGAACGAGCAGGAAAATGAAACCAAAAAATTCCCCTTATCTGACAGTTACGTTTACGCAGAGGTAGAAACTGACTATGCTCCTCTGTATGTAAAGACTGCTGCATTTGAACCTGAGGAAAACCCATCCTCCGTTGTCCCTGTGGAGAAATTCGAACGAGGTCGTGATGTTGTGCCTGAAAGAGAGGCTAACAATCGCATTATAGATGATGGTCAAAGTACTGAACCCAAAATTGAAGCTTCAGTTATTCGCGATGTTTCAAGCGAGGCGAAAGACACAAATGAAATTTTCTATAGATCAGAGAGTTCGGAATCCCAGTCAAATCAAGTACCCATTGCTCGAAACTCGGGCACACGAGAGATACCTCTGGGAGCGGATTCCCACGTCGGAACCCAGGTGGAGGATTTGAATGTTGTTCTTTCCGGCGAAATAATTGCTGGTATTGTTGCTGCTTTTATTGTGGTTTTGCTGATCATCGTCGCATTGGCGCTTTACATGCGTTATTATATCAGAAGGGTCAGTAATAAGAAAGGCAGTTTTCGAGCTGATGGTTACGATACGACGTCGAGTGCATCAAGCAAAGATACTGAAAAGAGCGACGACTGCAACAACGCACTCGGTGGCAAGACTACGAAGACCCAAAATAAAAATCAGTGGTTTCCTTTCAGTCAAGCTAACAAAGTCGAAATTTATTCTAAGGCAGATGATGGTGCAAGCACGTACGGTTTTGTCAGCAAGGATGTTGGCAGATCTAATGCCGCTAATATGGATCATCCGATCGCGTCACGCTGTACCAGTAACAAGTTACAGATGCAGTCTTCTGACTGTCACATGCCAGTTAACAAATACTTACCCAACAACACCAGCAATCACAGTGACAACACCAGTACAACGATACTTAGTGACGGCACTACAGCTGGAGCTTACACCTCAAGCAGCAGCGACTGCAGTTCGAACATTCGTTACACACATTCTCCCCACGGGCAACGCCGCCTTGTGCAGGTGGGTACGAATGCGTATTGCGAACAAGAGGAGACTCCTGCATATTCATCGCAAGACGAGTACGTTGAAATTCCTGATCCTGCCATTATGACATCGCGCCCAATGTGTGCCTTGCCCGATCTCACCAACGTCACAGGACCACACGGAGGAATTAGCGGGTACCAGACCATATCTGGTGTGTTCGTCCCCTACGGGCTGGAGGAACACTCCTCCCAGCGAGCTCCCAGATCGTTGCCTTATTCTGTGAATGATGCTCTCATTGCCCACTCTCGGTCTCACTCATCTGATGTTCCCGAAAACGGTGATCTACATTCCCGCTCGCACTCGCACTCGTCTAGCCACAACGAAGGATTCGTATCTCAGAATAACTACCCGCAGGCGTCGACGCCAATGCATGGACCACAATCGTCTATCCCTACTGCTAACTGTTTGCCCCCCGCCTGTATTCCCTCAATGTATCTGCCTTCTTCATCATGTCCAACTCCAAACAATTGTGCTATCCCCACGTGCCCAACTCCCATTAATTATTTACCCCAATCAATTCACCCATCCCCAAATTACATGCCCGTTTCATCGTGTCCAACACCTAATAACTGCATGCCCTCTTCAGCATGTCCAACTCCCACCCACATGCAAAGCTCCTCGTACCCCAATTCCCTGCAATACATGCCTCCACAAACTAATGCTAATATTTCCTGCCCTGAGCAGTTCACAGTACCTCATACATCGCGAGGCCCGCCCCCTTTGTGTCCCCAAACAAGGGTCCCTGAGCCTTTGCCTCGACAATACGTTCCTCAAGTCCCTCATTCTAAGCCTGTAGTCCCGAAGAAGCCAGTTCATCTCCCTCACGCTGCAGGAGCTCGAAGAGCGCATCAGCCAATTCCTCAGCAGAGGTCCAGGGACTGTTGAGACTCGCACTTTCCTGGGACTGTTGTGCCTTACCCTGTCCGGGGACTGTTGAGACTCGCGCTTTCCAAGGACTGTTGAGACTTGCCCTGTCCGGTGATTGCTGAGACTCGAGCTTTCCTGGGACTGTTGAGACTCGCCCTGTCCGGCGACTGCTGAGACTTGCATTTTTCAGGGAATGCAGAGATTTGCGCATTCCAGGGACTATTGAGACTCTCTTTCCAGGGACTGTTAAGACTCGCCTTTTCCAAAAACGTGTGCTCTTATTATTTTACGCCAGTTTCATTCTGACGTTTTGCTACGGAGAATATGCGTGAGGTTCTGGTGATGCAGTGGAACATTTATGTAATGAAAGGTGTTTATAGGTAGATGAGCTGAAAATTAAAAAAAATGAATTTTACACACCATAATTTTATGCGATATTTTTGCATGTATTGTACAAGTCGTGGCTCGGAGCATAACATGAATTTGGACTGAGTCTGTTCGTCTCTAATACCATCATACTTCTCTTTTCAACTTCAGTAAGCGCTAGAATAATTTCCCACAATATTTTTACAGTTAAGAAGACTATTTGTACAATCTATTCCGCTAAACTTTACTATGAATGATGGCCAAGTTTTCTTTCTCAAACGTTGAAAGATGAGGGTAGAAAATATAAACGGGCATGAAGTAAGAGTGTGTTTAATATTGTTCTGCTCAACAATATTGCATCTGAATGAGTTTAATTTGATGTTTGGGGCTTCCTGGAGGCGCGGGATGTTTATTATTTCATTCGACATCAGTGCACACCGTTGTCTCAGTTAAGAAATGTTTATTGGTTGACTAATGACTATTGGTTATTAGTTCATTAGTTAACTATTCCCAAAACCTCATCTTATACATTTTTCAGGATATTAATTTTGTACTGCGCTCGCTCTTTTTGATATTGGGCATTGTGTTCATCTGAACGCTCATGGAACTACGAGTATGTTCCCACTGTTTATAGATTTCGCTTCTCTAAATATTTGTACATTGTATATATTTGTTGGCTTATATGAGCTCGAATGAACTTCACGAAATTGAACAAACGTCATTTGTTTTGAAAATCGATTCATTCCGAAATGCTTCAAAATATCGATTAGAATACCTGATGTTCCAAGTGCTTTATATTCGTGTATATTCATCAGATATTTGTTGTGTATATTTCTACGCGTTGTATATTTGTAGATAATTGGAACTTTGAATTTATGAGTTTTCTCAATCGGCATTGAAGTTGCTCGCTTGAAGACGAGAGTTGAATTCCTGAGAAATCAAAAAGAACGACTGCGTTTCTTTGGTCAACATTCCGCCTTGCACCCCCGTGCATCAAAAATTTACATGTGTAAATTACTAATTTATTAACATTACTGTGATCCGTGCTCTCTATTATTGTGTATAATACACACACTTGCATTAATACTTCTTTCTCTCAGAACAAACTCCCTCAGGAGGATACAATTATTGTCTTGATGGGAATTAGCGTTTCTAGGGGAAATATGTGAGGTCCCGCTCTGACGGTTAGATAGTCCTTTATGTTGAAATGGAATAGCTTTTTTGTTTTGTAACGGAGCGTCTTTTTCAGTTCACTGCTGTCCTGTTTTTCAGCACTTTCTACTTTTACCTCAATTATTATCTTGCTTCATGATCTTTTTTCTCAACTCACTTTTCTATGCATATGTTCCTACATCTCTACTAAATGGTGCCTCCATCTTTCATTTCTTAAGAGCATCTGTGTTGCAGTTAGGGAGGCTTAAACTAATATCTAATCTGATCTGACTTATAAACCACAATTTAAACATTGTTACATTGTTTCCCTTTGTAAATTTGCCATCTTGTTTTAACATCCACCATGTGTCAACATATCTATCATGTTGAGTTAGTCTTCGTCCTCGCTTTTGTCGTTGATTTTTACTGGAACAACAGTGGCATTAGGTAACTGCATTATAGTATAATCCTAACTTTCTATTGTATTTGATATCTTGTACAGAGGTAGCTTTTCCGTCTTAACTCTCACTTTGCAAGGTGATATTCGTATTTTAAATACATCCAGTCAATTATTGATCTGCGTTTCTTTATCAGTGACTCCAAGAACTCAAGCTCATCTGGACGTCTTACCTATCGAGGATGATTACGCTGACAGAAATACTGTGAGGGGAAGGCAAGGAAAACGCAAAGAATTTATTCAAAATTAAAGTAATCGCATGTTTTAGGTCCTTATTTATAGGTTCTTCTCTGTTGCAATTCATGAAGTTAAGGAGGAATTGAGATCTAAGTTCGTTTCCTCTTAGGACCTTTTTTTCGCAGGAGAAAGAACTTCTTATATTGCTCTTTGTTTGCAAATACAATTCACACCGGGAATTGCAAATAATGTTTGGCTAATATTTTACGCATTCCCTAGAATTTCTACATCACATGACGGCTAAATGGCTCTAGTGGACTTAAAACCGCGCAAGAAACACCAGTCTTTTATCAGACTAATTTATTTACCACTAGCATGTACGTTGCTACAAGTAAAATACCAGAACAAATTCGTTATATAAGTCAACTGTGCTAAAGACAACTATCAAAATATTCATAATTTAAAATATAAATGTGTGAACGAGAGGTATCTTATGATACAATTTCTTGTGAAAATGGACGATCCAAGCGTTCTCCCACCATCAGCTTGGAAAATAAAAAAAGAAAATCGATAGTAAAACAATGGAATGAACTAAAATAGAAATACATAAAAATCAAGGAGTATTAAAAATTAAGTAGCTTATCTATTGGTGGGGGATAACTAAAATGTTAGACTTCGCAGAAATGTTAGACTCAACTATTGTGCAAACTCTGTCAGATTCTTTCACCACTATTTTTAATCTAACACAATTTTTTACGTTCGCTAGGAGTTATGTGTATGTTGGTGAGGGTAATTTTTTATAAAAATTTCATATTTTCTTTCATATCTACATAACTGCAACTGAAATGCTTTAAGTGAAAAAACAGGAAGACTTTGTGATAATTCCTATTCATGAAAATGATGTTGCCAGGCTGAAAGTATTAACTTTGAACGTAGATATTTCGATAAGTTTGCCTCTCGGCAAATGTCTCATAACTAACGAAAGTCACACGTAAAATTTCTACACTAAAACCACAATGTGAATTTATTGAAAGCACCCGTCATAAAATTTTGATTGTTTGTTTGCAGCGGAAGACAAGAGCGTACTATTGCTTTTTTGAAACACTTTCTAGACTTATGGAAAATTTCAGGGCTATTTCCAACTTTAATACCCAGCTCACCCCATCCTGTACCACGCTCAGTTAAATGGTTTGCATAGCGATGAAAGTGTAAAGTGTGAACTGACCGACAGGCGAAACACGAGAAGAATTGTTACAGAGACTCAAAAAATTTTGCAATTCCGCTAAAGGAGCTGAAAAAAGTACAACTAAAACGTAGAAAATGGCAGAAAATTTTCGTTTGTACGGAAAATTTTTTTTCCATATATACTGTAAAGTTGTTCTACCATTCAGGAAGAAAATATGCTAAAAATAAGGGAAGAATTAATAAAATCACAAAACTTCGAAATGAGCATCTGGAAAAAATTTCAGAAAAAGTGGGCCATGATACTTTACAATGGAAATATCATGCAGCCGCGTAACTTAGTACTCTTGACTAAGATGATGTAATTTTTCGTCATTCTTAAAACGCAAGAGTAAAAGTTTGATGACTTCTTGTTTTGATTTTTAAGGACAAAAGTTTCTTGTCCCGTCACGTCTAAATTAAGAGAATGAAACTAACGCTCTTGGTTTGAATCACAAATTATAAAAATGAGTAGGGCAAATTATCACTAGAAACTGGAGGCGGCCACGCCCGCTTACCACCTTGAGGATATAAACAGTCAAGTAATTAAGTCACACATTTTCTATCACGGTATTCGAAGAATGTAAAATGCAACCAGCAGAAGCATATATTGTCGAGTTTGACATAAGCTAAGGTCATAAGTCACTTAGCATGAAGACTGAAGTTTTCCTTTCTCCAGTTGTGATTTCTAAATTGACTTTAATGACTCAGCGTCACACTCACACTAAGGTTGAGCCCAGGGAGTCTTTAAAAAAATACTCGTTATGAGCATAGAAAGCTCCTTTCCTAATGTTAGATACAACCGATTTATGAAGGTAAGAAGCTCTTTTCCTCCCCATTGATATGACCGAGATATGGAGATAGAAAACTCATTTCTTCTTCATATATATGAACGAGTTATGAGCCCAGAAAGCTCCTTTCCTAATATCAGATATGACCGAGATATGAAGATTATAGATGTGACCGAGTTATGAAGTAAGAAAGCTCCTTTCCTAACATTAGATGTGACCGAGTTATGAAGTAAGAAAGCTCCTTTCCTAACATTAGATGTGACCGAGTTATGAAGTAAGAAAGCTCCTTTCCTAACATTAGATGTGACCGAGTTATGAAGATAGAAAGCTCCTTTCCTAATATTAGATATGACAGAGAAATGAAGATTATAGATGTGACCGAGTTACGAAGATAGAAAGCTCCTGTCCTAATATTAGATATGACAGAGATATGAAGATTGTAGATGTGACCGAATTACGAAGATAGAAAGCTCCTTTCCTAATATTAGATATGACAGAGATCTGAAGATTATATAGATGTGACCGAGTTGTGAAGATAGAAAGCTTCTTACCTAATATTAGATACGACCAAGTTACACTAAGAAAAAAGAAAGCCCCATTCCTCTTCATAAATACAACTAAGTATCTCGTATACAAATTTAGCAGAGTTGATTGACTTTTGTTTATGTGCTCACATTTTTTAACATGTAGTTTTCATTCACATTATCTGGGCTGTATCATGAACTGAACTCTGAATAATTCTTAGGATAAGATTCGAGTTTATTAAAAAGGATTCACTTTTAATTTGCTTATAAATAGATAACTTTAATAAAATTTTTAGAGTTATACTGGGCGTTCAGCATTCTCGTTGGGTTCTCACTTCTAAAAAAAAATTACACTTTCATTCCTCAGCGAAGAATTTTCATAACTCAACCAATATAATTTCATTATTGAAACATTAAAAATCTGGGCAAAATATTAGAAGAAAGAGTTTTCAAGAACTACGCTGGATTTACCTCCGGTACGTGTCAAAATAATGTATCGTTTTATCAGAATACGAAAGAACATTTATCAATTTATTTTCATGTCGACAAATATTGGATTAGGTCAAAGGGCACACAGGCGGAAGAGTCAAGAAGGAATGTAGAACTCTAGGCTTCTTATGCACATGTTTCATGCTTATGGTGCTGAACATCGAAGAGTTCATGTAAATATTTGAGTACTGTGATGTTATTTCAAATTCTTCACTAATGAGCCCTTCTGTACTTTGAAAATGCGCAACAAGTTTTCCTTTGACTGAAACACTGGCGTAAATTTTAAATTTACTTGTGAAACTATCGTACAAGCCCAAAACTGCCGCATGACATTCATGCATAAAACATATCGGCACCAGAACCGAAGGCTCTACACCAGACCACCACGTTTGATATTCGAAACTGGGGTCCATAAACAAAATTTATAGTTCATGGTGGACCGAAGTACAAGAAAACGTCAAAGTGTATTCAGGTTACGAAGATTCAGTCTGCAAACAACGCATATTTTTCAAAGTGAGCCCAAAACACACAAAGAAACACGCGAAACATCGCCCGCGCCCGCCGATGCATTCAAGAGCCCAGACCTCGCCGGAGTTATGCGGATGGATGCCAGGCTAATGCGCACTTAAAGTCCACAGCTTATTTCATGCGGGCAGAAATCTTGTTACGTTCGAGTTTATGATTGCAATTATAATGAACCGTTGTGGCGAGCGCCGGCTCTGAGCTACAAAATGCAGGCATTTCTTGCTTTTAGTGAGCTATAATTTCTTTGTTTGTTATAGAAGACCCAATGGGAACTACGAGATCTTTTGTTCGAGACAACGAAGAGCTGTTGCCATTTAGGAGAGCTTTTATTGGCCCCAAACTGGCGGGATAACCGAAAGAAACCGATGGACGAGTCAGAAATAAAAGAGAGGCGAGTGCTAATCGGAGAGTCACGAATGTTAAGGTTAGGATTTTTTTGAAAGTATCTTGAATAAATTTCAAATTCTCAAACACAGCTGGAGAGCGCCGTTACATATTAGAGAACTCGCATTTGATTCGTGCATTATGATAATGAGGGTACTTGATTGCAATCGGTGACCATTTAAGAATAGATTTACTCTTTTTTTAATAGTATCTCATTTTTTTGAGGTATGACACTTAGCATTCTTTAACACTGCAAAGTATTTAATGTCAAACATTATGGATTTTTTGTAAGAAAACGGATTTAATGCAATGGATTTAAATGCATCCACATACGGCTGAGGTTGATCTCAACACTAGGCAACTACAAGCAAGTCGCATGAAGCAAACGGGGGTCCTGGAAACATACACCGTTTGAAGCAAGTAGTAACAGCCAAAATTTCAAGGAGAAAATGGGTTTCAAGTCGCACTACGAGTCTTTAACAAAATAATTCTGCGCAAAGTGTAATGATTTTTAGCGAGGATGGGAGGGATATTCAACTTGTCACAAAAGTCTGCAGGTAAAAGGCATTCAGTTTCTGATAAATCCTGAGCCGTGCAACGCACGACGCACCTCTTTACTTGTTCCCTTGTGACCGTGATGAATACGTTGGTAGTGTGCGCCGCAGTATTTCGTTTTTTCTGTGTCATTACTGTTTGATAATTAATGAGGTGGTAAGACACACTGACAATTTTGGAGCGAGGACTTAGTTATTCGTGATTTGTGATTTTGCTCAAGTTTTACATTTTCTGCGACGTTTTCTCCTCCCCTCGGCTTTCATAGTCTGGCTGTTTTGTGTGCAATCACTGCAGTTAGATTCAGTGATGTAATTTATTCCCGGTTATTAAGGAAGTGAAAAGATGGGGTTCTGATTACCTGATTGCACATCGAAGATAATAAATTGTCATTCACTTCATAATTTAGGACAAATTATGCTGGGACATTTATTTCATATTTTAGGACAAATAATGATGGGGCATTTACTTTGTAATTTAGGACAAATAGTGCTGGGGCATTTACTTCATATTTTAGGACAAATAATGCCGGTGCATTTACTTCATAATTTAGGACAAATTATGCTGGGGCATTTATTTCATATTTTAGGACAAATAATGATGGGGCATTTACTTTGTAATTAGGGACAAATAATGCTGGGGCATTTACTTCATAATTTAGGACAAATAATGCTGGGGCATTTACTTCGTAATTTAGGTCAAATAATGCTGGGGCATTTACTTCGTAATTTAGGACAAATAATGCTGGGGCATTTACTTCGTAATTTAGGACAAATAATGCTAGGGCATTTATTTCATATTTTAGGAAATCATCTCTTCATTTCTATTTATTTCCCAAGGTAACACAAATCTTTCCAATTTACTGATGGTGAGATGAGCGTCTTCAAACAAAGAAACTCTCAGCAGTCACATATATAATTTGTGAACTGTGTCCACGTTTTGTATAGTTTAATTCATTGTACAATTTATGCATTATTTGTGAAGATTATAGCCACACTTTGATTACACGATAAACGTAACCTAAATAAAGTTGTATATTAAGTCAGTAAAACTAGGAGATGACTATAACTCTAGACAATCGAATAACTTTTCCTTAAAGAGAAGCATCGTATTTGAAATCAAGGTCTTGTATCATAATTCATTTCATAGTGAACACATGTAAATTGAAAAGCTGTCTGTTGGAATTCACAACTAATTCAAAAAGGTTATCACGGAAATGATCAACGGAGAGTTAAAGATCACAAATTGGGAGAGCATTCTTGTCGAAATTCTATCGTTAAGTTGGTAATGTAATATATAATCCATATCAGAAAAATAGAAAAATTACGTGTATTTGAGCATGACAGAAAAAGATGATCTATGATGGGTAAATTATTTAAGAAAAAAAAATCATTTAAACTATAAGTGAAAAAAATTCGAATTAGAATTACGTAGAAATGCCAAGAGTTTAGTTAGATTTGTGCGCTGTAGAACCTTCTCCACTGGTTAGATTTCTAAACGTTCGAAAAAAATACTTTCATCTCCTTCATCTTACTGAAAAAGAAAATAGAAAATTTTTTAAAATAAAACAATTTGTTAATTTTGATGCTTATTAAGCAACTAGGATACACGGCCCGTCAAAAATGATGGGATTCAATATTTTCCTTAAATAAATTTTCCAGGCGTGAATGCCAAACCAATTTGTCCATCCTAACAGTACCCGCAACAAAATATTCTTGTACTTGTGCACTGGGGAAACTCGTATCACAGAAACGGTAATTAAACATCCTTATGAGCGTGACAGAGAGACGTAAGAAGCAGACACCAAACACATATCTAAATAAATAAACACACCAAGGGTATTATTAGGTAAGATGCATACAGTATCAGCTGATATTTGCTTATTTGCTATTGAAAATTGCTTTCAAAATAAAGCTTATTTCCAAAACATGTTGATATTCAGTTAACCGTGGAAATCGCATTCTAAACATGTTGACTATGGAAATTGCTTTCAATACGTGTTACTATTCAGTTAACTATGAAAATGGCTTCCAAAAGAAACTTTCCCTCGACCATCAAGTCAACTTCTGACCATGAACCACTCGGAAGTCGTGTGTCTACTAGCAACCACATTCACTGCTTCATTTGAGGTCGCTCAATTTCCAAAACGCGTTTGTTAAAAAAATATTGACGGAACAGACAGACCTGCATGGTCATGTTGCCAACGTTGTTCAATTTTTGGTTACGGTCATACAGATGTGTTTCACAAAGTGAAAAACTAGAAGATTCCCCAAAAGTAGCCTAATGAGGACAAGTGGCATGAATATTCATGAGCATGAATCTGAAATAAGAACATTCAGATGATAACCTGCTTTTCAGGTGTGCTAATTTATAGAAAATATCTTAAAAATCTTTCCAAAGACTAAGTTACTCTCTTTCCAGGGAAAAACTCTGTACAATTTTTAATACAGCCCTATACATTGGCTGTGATTACCTTGTACGGACAACCCTATTTCTGAACCAGACTACATTTCTATTCATATTATCTAATTAATTTTCTGACTAGGCGAGCTTAACGAGTGGGACTTCTTTCTTCAGTTGCTTGGCAAATTAAATTGGGCAGTTAAATAGAGAAGATATGGAACGGGATTCTCTTATTTGTTTAATGCTCGACAGTTATGACTTCAGAATCAATTATCTCTCAAGTCGGCGATGTAAACACGGGTAACGAACACGGCTAACTTCATCAAGTTATACTGGTTTACGAGGTAGCTTTCTGTTAGTGGCTGCTCTTAAAAACTCGCCGACGCGGCGTTCCGCGTCTCCAGCTGACCAGTCGGACGAAACAAGTCGTCTGGATTTTAAAGACTGGACAACGAATTTGAAAACGCCTCACGGGAAATTTATAAAACGCGCAATCAACAGGCATAATGTCACATCTCATTAGAAAGCTCACGCGGGCTGTAAGCTCTAAAAGTATTAGATAACTGAAGACTGTAGAATGACACCGGAGATACAAATGTGGGAGGGAGAATTTTGCTTTGTTTGCTACAAACACTGTTTGCAAGGATATTATTTCTGATTTGGAAGCAAGAGGTGTTTAATAACTCAAGAAATTTAGGGTTTGCTCACACAGATAAAAACGTGAAAATGAGATGAAAGTAAATACTTGTAAGCCTGGAGATGGAAGTTATTAAAATTAGCCAATAAAAATCTTATAATGAAACAACAGTATGCTAGAGTCCACAAAGAAGGAAGACATCACGAGGGCCGTTTTATACGTGATAAAGACATATCGCGGCAACACTTGTACAGTAGTGAGAGGATGGGCATTGAAAGCGTCAGGCAAGAAAGGGAGTGGGAGGATGTGTATTGAAAGTATCAGGCGAGAAAGGGAGTGGGAGAATGTGTACAGAAAGTGTCAGGCGAGAAAGGGAGTGGGAGGATGTTTATTGAAAGTATCAGGCGAGAAAGGGAGTGGGAGGATGTGCATTGAAAGTATCAGGCAAGAAAGGGAGTGGGAGGAAGTGTATTGAAAGTATCAGGCGAGAAAGACCATCACGAGGGGAAGAGAATGAATCAAAAATGTATCCGAAGGAAAACTGGCAAACATAGTTATGAGACCAGCATCAGTTTAGAGTTTCGTAACAACTTCCTTACAATCCCAAAAATTTTGATTAGTGTTTCGTCCACTGAGCAAATAGAACAGAATCTGCCTTCTGAGGTAGCTAACAAACAGCTGCGCGTTGCTCTCCTCAGTTTCCTTAAACTTTTGAAAATTTAGCCTCAAAATTTCTATTTTATTTCTGGGAAATAAGAGCGCCGTGTGAAGTGTCGTGTTGGGATGTTGCTGAGGCTGAGGAACATTCGGGATTTGACCATAGCTAAAAATTGAGGAGCATCTGCAGCATGTCACTCGGTTTCATCCGCACAGTCAATAGACCTTTTAACAAATATGTCTTGATAATTGAACGAAGAATATACAACCGTACCTAAAAAATCGGCTCATTTACTCGCATTTTTCAAATACAGCTACAGGAAAATTGTTTTCAGTGTTTCCATTGTCTTATTGATTTAAAAATGTTTAGTCGCATTTCTGCGACTGTTTTCAAAGCCCTTGAACCATTTTCTCTACTTGAAATTTTCTCTATTTCATTTGCCTATGCATTTTAACATTACATTACAATTTTAACATTACAATAGCTTCTAACTTTGTAACAAATTCTGAAGTCCTTACGATTAAAACTTTTCTGAAATTGGGTCCAAACTTTAATTTCGATTTGCTCGTCATTGAAGTACCCGATTAAAAATCTCAGGTTAGAACATTTAAGCTACTGTAAACAAGCCAAGTATTATTGTCTTGCAGTTTTTAATTTCTGAGAGCAGCACATGCGCTGTAGGGTCTAAGGTTAAACGGAGTGCAGCGGCTCTATTCTCAGTTAATTTGCGTCAAATTTATTGCCAGTGTCTGGATAATTTTCCATGATACCTCGTACACCACACGTGAAAACGCAGTCTTGCCGACACAAAGCATACAACAATAATTAATGATAACAAGAAGCAGAGATGGCAACGTGTCCATAAGATGAAATGACGTGTAATCAGGTTGTGTTATAAAAGCTAAGTTATGTGAAAATATATTGCTAAATTCATTTGCGATGCTGAGAAACATAAAGAACCAAGACTAAAAAAGATGAAATAGCTGGCAAGAAGGCATGATGAAAGGTAAATTTCAAGGAAAATACAGATGCGATACCTTGTTTGAAGGACTGCTATGAAATCGACAAGCTTCTGTTCAAGGAATATTACTAGCAAGTCATAAAACTAGCAGTGTATTTGGATACACGAAAAATTGAAATTCAGATCTCTTTGATATTAATGGGAAAATTAACTAATCGTTACAGTGACAACCTAGTGTAAAGCAAAATTGAATACTACTAAATCAAAAATTGAATGAAAATTACAGTCCTTGTAGGAACGAAAGGTAAGCATGAGTCATGAAAAGAAGTAGAATATAAATGAACGGATGAACAGTGAGGAAAGTGTTCGACCATTTTACGAAAATTTCGTTCAGTTCTTTGGAAGTTAACAAATACCATGAGGAATGGT